>JAQFYP010000973.1:0-18073 GCA_034694865.1 Bilobella braunerae | reverse complement strand
CCGGGACTCGAACCCGTGTCCGTCCATTGGCTAGAGCTCAAGGCTCTAACCACTTGGCCTACAAGAGTTGGACGATTATTCCAGCGATTATTGAAGCGCTGCATTCCACCAGCGTCCTAACTGGTTGTTGCTCACCTTCAAAAATTTGGTGTTTACCACTTAACTACAGTTCAACTGAAAGTTAGGTTGCTGAGAGTGTGAGAGTTAAATGAAATGTTCAAAGCTTCGATCAATTTTCAAATATTAAAAATAAAATATCGAATACAATTTATCAGATTCAGTCAAAAAAATAAGTTATTACGCGAATTACGTGATTACCGTGTGAAATTCATGACATCAGCGACGTATAAATTTGAATAATTTTTTTTAAAAAAATTAAAATTTTATGTAATTGAAAATTCAGCGACTGAGAAATAGCTGTCAGCGAAGTCATAGACACCGATTCCAACAACGTTCTGAAAAAATTCTTGTTGATTTTCATTTTTTGAATTCAAAATTTGAAATTTCAAAATTGCAATCTATTTTTAAAAACTTCAGTTTTTGATAACGTACCTATGGACGACCACCATGTGCAATTTCATCAGGTAGCTAACTGTAAAATGATTTCTGACGGAAGAGACCTGCAGAATTCCAAGCGGCTTTGAAATTAAGAAATTTGATTGTTTCGCGAATCTGCAAGTGTCTATTTTCCGGCATCTTCATTTCATTGCCATATTTCCACCAAGTAAAATTTTCTTGAGTTTAACTACGATTAAAATTAAACTACAATTAAGATTTAATCCCAATTAAACTTGAATCACAAAAAAATTAAAATACATTTAAGATATTTCATAGTGACCCTCGCCTCGGTCATGTCAAGGATTCAGAAATTCTTCAAGCTGTAACTGTCTCATTTTCACATTTTAAATTCAATGCAACAACATTTTAAGTTTTTTTTTTTCAATTTAAAAAATTTTATTGTAAAAAAATACTGTGCGGAAATTTTCAGCATGGCATTTGCGGTTTTTTGGGATTTGTGCGTCATTTTCAGTGTCTCAGCCATTTTGGTCGGCCGCTGTTACGCATCAGCGCGTAAGCATGACTGCATGCAACCTACCAAGGCAATTTTTCCAGCGATGAAGCTTGTAATCGCTGAATTTTCAGCTTCTAATGCAATATTCCACTCCCACCACCTTTGCGCAGTTCAATGGTAATGGTTAATGGAAGACACAGCATTTTAAGAGTCAAACGAAATCTTATAAATTGAGTAGACGCTTGCAACGATTCTTGGCTCCGAACTTTCCAAAATATGCTTCGTTCCAAATCAATTCCACGGTGCGTCATTTCATGTTTTTTTCAAGACTTTTCACTTGCAGCGATGAGGACCACAATCGCTAAGTTTTCGTTTCCTAAAACAATCGCTGTTGATTCAGGCAGGTAAAGTGCAGTAAGGTAAGCTTTTTAAAGTGTCAATTACGTATAGCACATATAAATTTTGAGAAGCAATTCTTTGCGGATTCGAAAATTGAGCGATTGAGATTGAGTCAGCGTTTCCACTCTAATTGTTATCAAAAGAAGAAGTTTTTTAAACTAGAAGCTAGAGAACGTAAAAAAAAAAATTCCATATGAAAATATACACAGAATTCCAGACGGCGCAGAAATTAAAAATTCGACTAAATCTGCCAAAGAAGTATTTCATTTAAATTACATTTACAATTAGTTAATTTACAATTAAAACATAAACACAGTTAAATTTTAATCTCTAATTAAGATTTCACGGAGACGACAGGGCCCAATCATGCACGCTTTTTGTGTGCGGATGGAAACGTGCCTGTAGGCAAAGCGTTTAGAAATTCGCGCATCATTTTCAGCGTCACAGTCATTTTGATTCGATTCAGCGTCTTGTCTCACCGTTTCAAGAACGGTGAGACAAGACGTGAGTTATTTCTCTATGGATGAAGTGAGCACGGTTGATGCAGCAGTGCGTCAACAATGCGAAAGTTGGAGTAATTTGAGATTCAACGCCACAAGGACCGCAGCGCACAATTGCTAAATTCGCATACCATGAAAATTTGAATTAAACTGAATTAGCGATTCTATCATTAGTAAAATTAAACACTAACTGGCAAGGACATATACAAAAAAGAACAGACAATTGCAGACCAAAATTTGGATAAGATTTTGATGCTAAACGGATTGACGTGGCGACAAAAGTGATAATTTTGATAAATATACCAATTACGTTTAATTAGTAATTAATTAAATAAGAATTAAATACAAACAAATTTTGAGCCTCAAGGGGACTGAAAATGAGTATTAACAAAGTTATGAAGAATTTTTTTTAAATGGTACAAAAGTGGCAAAAAATTTCGAAAACATAATTTAAGGAAATAGGAAACATTTTTGTAAATAACTCAAATTTTACAAAATTAAAAATTTACAAAGAGTCCTTTTGAACTTTTTTTTAAGTTACTTATTTGAATATTGTGGGAAACCTCAACCTCCGTTCTATTGAGAATTAGAAAGTGTGTTTGGGCAATTAACTTAAATATTTAAACTAGTAACAGTAAATAACTAATTAAATAATGTCATTTAATTTAAATAACTTTAAATAAGTAAGTTAAAAGTTAACCGCCATTTAAAGTATTGAATGTAATTTCTTAGAGAAAATCGCTTTGTGACAGATTAAGGTTATGTGTGTTTTTCAAATGAAATTTCTTTGATTCACGTTTTAGGAATCATCTTTTTCACATACGTTTTAAAGCATTTTTTAATTTTTTTAGAAAAAGACAAGTTTATAATTACATTTTTTTCCTTTTCATAAAATGTTTCTTTGAAAACTCAAATAAAGAGCTTTTTTTTTAAGAAATGAAATTTCAGAATAAGATCAGCAAAGAAACGACATCGACAAATGCAAGATGATTGAATCAACGTGAAACGTAGGATTGTAGGCTGGAAGAGGCTGATTATTGCAGCGATTCGACTATTGATCGCTGTTCGTGCGCTGCAAGGTCATGGTCACGTGTCCTAGTTTTATGGTCATAATTTTCAGCGATTGTGTGCGCCGGAATGACAGGCATTGAAATCCCAGTCGGAACTTATCGGCGCAGCGCTTTTATCTTTCTTCGGCGACGCTTCCTCATTTGAAATCGCTGCTGCGTCTCCCGTGTCGCAGTTGGGATATTGTCGTGGAAGAAATTTTTTGCTTGACGCTTGCGCTCCTTCTTGTTCTGACTTCTGGCGATGACAAAAGTTGTTCTAAGTTTTTAAAAATAATTATTGTTCTAATTTTTTTTTAAATTGTTTTGAAATGCATTTTGTAAACAGTATAACCTTTGAATTTGTGAATCTAGTGCTTGAAACTTGCGTCTTGCGCTGCTTCCTGTTCTGATCTTCCATTTGAAATGAGTCGGGAATTTTGACGTTGATTTGACGTGAAACGTATTTCGCAGCGTTATGGCATCCTAAGGGGACGGAGCTTTGTAGCGGACAAAGTGCAACTTGGCGCTGATTTTTTATCGCTGCAAATCTGACATGATGTAAAGGGGCGGAGCGTACTTCCAGTGCTAGACGCTGTTGATGGCGCTCTCAGCGCTGCTGGCTTGATGAGGCGGATTAAAGAGAATCAGGTTCAGGTTCACCTCGGAGGGGACCTTGTCGAATCGGGAGTGTAACATGCTTGGGTACAGTGACCCCGTAGAACGCTCAATCGCTGATCCTGCACGAGTGGTTCTGCAGCGACGTTCCGGCGATCCGAAGGAGGCCGACGGGATGTGGCGTAGAACAAAATGGGTTCGAGGGAGGAGCTTTATCGTTGACAAATTGCCGTCGTGCATGCCTTATACGGGTCGTCGTAAGTTGACGCTGGATTTAGTAATAGAAACTAGGCCCTATTGGAGGTGCTCTTACTTTGTAAGCATCATAATTTTGTACTCAATTTTTGTACAAATCGAAATTCGGCGCCGAATCAATGAATTTGTAAATATTATTTTCTCCAGCGTCGTACTGTGGGAAGCGATTTGCATCGCTGTTTTGGCTTTCCGGATTTTGCTTGGGCGCTGAGTTTGGCGGGATCTTAGTCATAATGTTGTTCTAATTGATATTGGACTGTACTTTGGTTGAAGTCGCTGTTTTCACGAGCGCTTCGAATGCCTTCCATTTGTTGCCCATTTCAGCGCCATATTTGAATACCGCTGAATTTGACTTTTGTGATTTAGATTGGGATTGACTGGTCGGACTAAATGGCCTCGACGGACCATAAGCGTAATTTCCAGATAACATGTATCCGAAATCTCGATAGTTGTCGCCACTTTTAGCGCTGCTTCCACCGCTGTAGCCATCGCTCCGATTGCTTGAAGCGTCTCTCAGTGCTTCCTACCCTCAGGATATCCTTTGTACTGACTCGGATATCTCAGAAAAGAGGAGTCACTCCGGTAGCCATATCCAGGAGAATGGGAGTAATATCCTGCAATTTCAGCATTTTCAGCGCTACGCTGAAAATCTTGATGCTGAGATCCAACATTCAGACGTTGAGGCGGCATTCCCCAAGGAGGAGCGCTCGGCAGCGCTGATACGCTGTTTTTAGCCAGCAGAACGATCACCTTCGACAAAAAAATGTTTACGCTATATACAGAGCGTTTCAAAATTAATGTCAAGATAAGAAGCTGTACACAAAAAAGATTCTACAAAACCCTGTTTCCCACCATTCTTGGGAAAGTTACATCGTGCCAAGTAACTTATGCACTTCAGTCTTTTTGAAACGTACTGTACATTTTCGTAATGTAGGGTATACTTAGCAGTATAGAAAACGCTTGCATTTTGAGCACCGTGGCCAAACCACGGTGCGAAGACTGAAACGTCTCTTATTTTTTCTACTTACCAAAAACTTACTTAAAATTTCGTACTAAAATTCGTACTTAAAATTTCGCAAATTTTAGTTTAGCAAACCGAGTTTTTATGCAAAACCAGTTTCAATTTTTCAATTTTTAGCATACAATGAAATCAGTGAAAGTTAATCGTGCCTTGATAGAAAGTTAACAAACTTTAATTAAATTTAAGACAACTTGCAACAGTACCCAGTTTAAAATTAAAAAAAAAACATCATAATTTAAAATTTTAGAACTACTTGAAAAAGTAATCAACTCAAAAATGAAAACAACTTAAAAAGGTAATCAACTCAAAAATGAAAACAACTTGAAAAAGTGATCAATTCAAAATTTAAAACAATTTTTTTTTCAAAATTTTGAAAACTACTTTGAGCGATAGCCAGGGAACATGATTCTGTTGTAGATTTCCTTTCCTTCATCAATGCGCACAATCGACACGCGTCCGAAAGCGTGACACGTGACAATGACCACCGATGTCGCACCGTTAATGTACTTACGCGTGGTCGTGAAGGTCGTCACACCGTTGCGATGCCTGTAGGCACGGTGCACGTAACTGCCCATCACGTGACGGTAAGGCGTCAAAGATGTTGGGGCCGAGACCGTGCGGTTGGGCATTTGGTGGTTCTCTTGATCCACCTTTATCAAATATACGTAAAGACAAGCATTAGTTGATTCAAAAATCAGAATTATACAAAAAAAAAAGTAATAATATTAAAAAAACTGATTTTTTTTTAAAACTAGCAAAATTCCGAAAAAAAAAAACAAAAAGAAAAAAATAACTAATTTTCCGGTTTTAGGGGTCGAGAAAATGGTCAAACTCACGTCATACAAGGGGTTTTCGTTTTAATTACTTTAATGTTCAATCTATAGAAGCTCCTTTTGGTTTTGTAGTGCAGTTGTAGTTTTAGAATGAAAATGCAATCGTAGTTTGGAAGGGTTGCTAAGCACGGGCGGATAAACGGACGCACATAAAAAAACGCAAATATGGTGGAGAATGAGAAGAGATTTAAATTTGAAAGCAAGAGAACAATAAAAAGTTGAAGAAAATTCTGTATTTTGCAGGAGGACACTATCATGAAATATTTTAATGAGGGATTATTTTTAATTGTGTTTGAGTTTAGGTGATTAACTATTTACTTGTAATAATTGTTAACTTTAAGGGAGTTTCACATTTTAGGCAAATTTGTAATTAAAAATAGCGAATTTTGTAGTAATTGCAGATTCGGGAAGTAATTGAATTTTTTTAAGTTCAGCGCCGTCTGGAACTCTGCAGGTTTTTTTCATGTGAGTTTAATTCTTTGATTAGATGTTTTGTGGGGTAGGTTTCATTTATGACATTATCTTAAATTAAATTATCGATGATATTTTCAAGTTGCTCCATTCTTAAATTGTGAAGTATTTTTCAAGTTGTTCTAAATTTCAAATTGTGATGCATTTTTCTAGTTGTTTTAAATTTTAAACCGAGTTCAATGTTTCAAGTTGTTTTAAATTTAAACGAAGTTGTTAACTTCACAAAAAGGTACGATTCACTTTTACCGATTTCATTGTATGCTAAAAATTGAAAATAGGCTGGTGAGCAAGGTTTTGGAGGAATTTTCTTGTGTACAGCTTCTTGGCTTGACATTACTATCGAAAATCTCTGTATGTAACGTAAGCGTTTTTTTTTGTTTTTACATTTTAGGGCCTTGTTCTGTAGCGCTAGCGCTGCAGCGTCGCCGAGCGCTCCTCTTTTGGGTGCTTGTACGCTGTATCAACCCATTCCAATTTTCAGCGTAGCGGTGAAAACTCTAAAAAATCAGGTTATTAGTCTCTTCTTCCTGGATAACGCTACACGAATGATTAATTTTACCTGAGATATTCTAGTAAATACGAAGGATATCCAAAAGGTCCGCAAATACGTTTCAAGCGACTAGCGTAGACAGCACTCAAAATGCTAAAAACTGTTCAAATTTGGGATACTCGTCAAACCCTTCTGGAAATCTATGGTGCGGTGCGTCGATGAAAATCGCCCCGAATCGATGAATCAGCGTATCGAGGCCATTTAGCCCCGCCCAGTCAATATACATCTCAAAGTTCAAATTCAGCTTTATTCAAATACGGTGCTCAAACAAGGAACAAATGAAAAAACAGCGATTTTTTACTAAACTAAAATAAAAATCATCAAATTATGAATCGAAACGTACGTAAAGTTCGGAAAGCAATAACATCGCTGCAAATCGTTTCCCACGTTGGAGGAAATCATAGTACATCAATAAAGCGGCAGATTCATATCCTTAAATAAGTTCAGTGCCAATTTATGACTACAAAAATTTAGATACGGTTATCAGGTTTTTCATTCGAAGGTAGGCATGACATTATTAGCATCGAAAATTTGCCTCCAACGGTTCAGCGATTTGTAATCAGCGTCAACTTGTTCTTCTGTTCTCAAGCTACATGTTGCATGCGTCCACTTCACTTCCAGTGTCATTTTTGTCCGAGCCAATTGCTGCCGTACGCTGATTCAAGTCTAGTCAAACTAAATTATGTTCTGGATTCAAAACTTTTTGAAGAATAGAAAGCAATTGCAGAATTGAGTTCTCATCATTAACAAAAATAAAATTCTTTAAACCAAACTACTATTTTTCAAAGAAAAGTTGTTGATAAAAAGCAATTCTTATAAAAAATCTTTGCTTTTATTCAGAACAAAAAATTTTTTTTTCAAAATTATCTTTTCAAAGTTGAAAGTTCTTATCATCAAACGATCAGTTTTACGCCATTTCAAATTTTTGTCTTCCTGACTCATATAATAATTGTCTCTGTTATAGATTTCAAAACTTCCATGTTAATTGCTGTCTGCCGTTTTCCTAACGTCTTGTCTGAATTTTTGAATTTTCGCGGCATACACATGAATCAGTTGTGCGCCGCTGTCCTTGAGCGCTGAATCTCAAATATTCTCAACTGACAAGTAGTAGGCAAGGCCTGCAACTCTCAGAAAATTCCCAAATTCGGCCAAAGCACTAGTTTCAGTGAATAATTGAATGCAAATTTCTTTATTTTTTTCTATGGTCACAATTGCGCGCGAAATTAAAAACAAATTGAATTTCAACACTTATCTTGGAAAGCTTATGGGAATTTAGCCACGATTTCTTGAGTTTCATGTGGTCCCCCCTTTGCCATTCTCTTAATTTGCTTCACAAAACTTGAAATCGTACTATCTGCTGCAAACATAACCTCTCAACATGCTTGCTTGGAAAATGGGTGGAAAACAACAAACAAATACAATCCGGAATTTTGGTAAAATTATAGTTAAAATACGTTGAAGCTTAATACAATTCGACTTTTTGACGTTTACATAAAAATTGAGATGTGATTTATGTTTTCAGTTTCCAAATAGAAATTTTTGATGCATTTAGGGTGTTTGATATGTGCATACAAGTTTCCATGAAATTCGAGTTTTCTATATTCTTAAGTGAAGCAAATTTAGGAATTCGCGAAGGGGGGACTATATGAAACTCGAGAAATCGTGGGTAAATTCCCATAAGCTTTTCAATACAACTGTTGAAAATCATTTTCTTTTAGTTTCGCGCGCAATTGTGACCATAGAAAAAAAGTAAAAAATTGCATTCCATTATTAACTAAAACAAGTGTTTTGCCCAAATTTGGGATTTTTCTGAGAGTTGCAGGCCTTGCCTACTACTTGTGAGTTCACTCCATCCGAGAGATGCGCAGAGCTACTACATCGCTGAAAGTTGCTGATGCTAAAAAAAATTGCGAATCTAATTGCAACGGTGTCTTCGGCCATTTATCAATCGCCGAATTTTCCAGCTAAAAATGATCGTTTTTCAAAATGTGTCGGTTCTGTATGTCGCTGATACCGGAAATAGAATATATACTGTTTGTTCTCCGTGTAATGGTCTTCTTTCTCATAAATTAAATTACCGTAGTAAAAATTTAATATTGAAAATTTGAAAAACTTTTCTTTAGTAAGAATTTTATATTGAAAATTGGAAAACCTATCGTTAGTAAAAATTTAAGAATTCTACTCAAATTTTGTTTTGTCTTCAAGCTTTTGCTCGATTCATTTTTGAATAAATTTTTTCATTTTGTAAAAATTAAAATGAGAATTTAAAAAAAAAAGTGAACGAGAGCGGGAGTTTGAATTTAATTGTGATTAACTCTTAACTAGTAGTTTAATTTTACAGAATTTACTCTTAGGTAGGAATTTGACAAAATCCTGAGAATTGCAGATTCGGAAAACAACTGATTTTGAATTTCAACACCGCTTGGAACTGTATTAGATTTGTTGCTGGGAAATTTTATTTTTATTGCTCTTGTGGTGGTTTTCTTTTTTAATATGTAAATTTGAAATTTTTTAAAAAAACATGTTTAGAATGATATTTTCAGAGCGATATGGACTATTTCGCTGACGGTTATTTCTCAATTGCTAATTTTTCTAATCCGCATGGAACCACTTATCAAAATTTATGACCTATACGATGCTCACGCTGGAAACCATGCCCATCGAAGTTTTTTTCTGCTAAATTTAATAAATTTGTTCCCAAGTTTGACATTAAAAACTTGAAAATTAAGAAACATTGGAAACTTTAACTTTTTAAAATTTAATCGTCTAAGTTATTTTAAATCATTAAGTTTAGTTAAGAATCCATAAATTGTGACGCTGCACCCGAGGCGCCAGCGAAAGTTAGCGACGTGGCGGCTCGACGGTGGCGGATGCGCTCAATGGTAGAGGTGGGGTGCGACACTTGCTTGACAAGGGCAACGCTCTGCGGCGCTGTACTATTGAAGTCATCTTTATTGACGACAATAAGTGAATTAAGGTCAAAGTTCACGGGGTTCTATGACAAATACTGTTACGGGCTCGGTGGACATGACAAGGGACAAACCAGAAGGGACCACGAGCAAAGCGACGTGCACATTATTTTTAGGTGTGAACCCGAGGACAAGAAAATTAACTCTAACAATGAGACAGGAAAATTTCAAGCACAAACCATTTGCTTAATTTCAAGCAAAAATCAATTGCTTAATTTCAAACGTTTTTCAAAAAAATTGTTCTTGTTTTTTTTTTCATAAAATTTGAAATTTCTAGAAAAAATTAAATTTTGTCTATTTTGTTTTATTGTTCTAATCATCAAGGTGGATCAATAGAGCCGCCGAAAACCCCGCCGCACTGTCTCGATCCCAACATCATTGATGTCTTCTTTGACAAGAACCACCAACCAGCATCACGTGATGGACAGCTACGTTCACCGTGCCTACAGGCATCGCAACGGTGTAACCAAATTAACGACCACGCGAATGTACATCAACGGTTCGACAACGGTGGCCGACAAGTGTCAGGCGTGTTGGCGACGGGAAGGAAGTCTGCAATCGAATAATATTTCCTGGCTATCGCTCAAAGTAGTTATTTAAAATTTTGATAAATTTTGTTTTATATTTTAAATCGTGATGACTGCAGACTTTTTCAAGTTGTTTAAATTTAAACTTTAAGACAATAATTTTCAAAAAATATACAGAGCCCTTCAACAGAATAGGTTAACTGTTCCGAATCGTTTGGAGTACGGTATTGTGTAACCTTTTTCTTTTGTACAACTTCATATCTTGACATTATTTTTTAAACTTTCCGTAATTTTGGTGACTTTTTCACTTTTTAGTTTCTTTGTCTGTTAGAAAAACATAGAAGAGTTGTCGAGCGCTTTTCTTTGGAGGGCGTCGCATCAGCGCTTGAACGCTGAATCACAGTACCCTAATTTTCAGCGTAGTGCTGAAAACGCTGAAATAGTAGGCTGTTACTCCCTTTTGCCTGGATATGGCTACACCTACACAAGTGACTCCTCCATGAGGTATTCGAGTCATTTCATTTGAGCTAAAACGAGCAACGAATGGAAAGGGATTCGAAGCGCTCGAGAAAATAGCGAATTTCCATCTGAACCTAAATATTTTTTCCAAAATCACAACCAACATTTTAAAACTCCAAAAAACCAAAACAGCACTGCAAATCGCTTTCTATAGTAGGACGCTGGAGGAAATGGTATTGTCTCAAACTACCTACTACATGCTTCCATGCAACTTCCAGTGTCATTTTCTTCGAGCCAATCGCTGCCGTTTGCTGATTCAACTTTGTTCAAACTAAATTATTCTCATGATTCTAAACTTTTTGAGGAATAAGAGAGCATTTTCAGAGTTGAGTTCGCATCATTAAAAATAGTGCAAATAGAATGTTCTCATTGTTTAACATTTTTAAAGTGTAAATATCTTAGAACAATGAGCGACAATTTCTAAACGAAAATTATTTTCGTAAAAATTATTTTTGTCAGAAGATCATACGCCACTTCAAATTATTATGTTCGAAACGCAGGCAACAAAACTTCTTGCTCCAGATGCCATGCTTTCATTTCCATAACTGGTTGAGGCGTAGGGTTTTTACAACGCTGTTAGGAGGCAAAATGTCGGTTGCGTTGAAAATCAGGAATCAATTAAATTTTAGTTTAATCGCCGGCTGTAATTCTGCTGGAATTTTTCCCACTCAAAACCAAATAGATTCAGCTTTGTGTAGACATAATTTTCATATTCAAAACTCACGACAATTCGTGTCCGAGATTCTGTAATTGCCATAACTGGAAATTTAGCTAGTTGCTAACTTTTTTTTATTAATATTTAAATATTATGTGATTATTATTTGATTTATTTAATTATATAATTAAAGACCGTAATTTTGACATTGTAGCCTGTGAATTGATCAAGTGGTTCTAGTTTGGCGTTGCGTCGAAAATTCTTTTTTTTTTGTAATTTTTTGCTCACTGCTTACAGCAAACTTATTCACTCCATCCGAGAGATGCCGCAGCGTTCTTAGGACGGTAACTGGAATCAAAATGTCGGTAACGCTAAAAATGATGCGCTAAGTTCAAAACGCTTCCCCTACAAGCTCGTTTCAATACACTCCAAAGCTTTCAGCGAGCAGGATCAGGAGGTATGGCATGGCCAATTCAGTCGTATTCAGCGATCCGATACGCAATGTGTGAGAATCGCTGGGAATTTGCTGCGGTCCAATCTTCTTCTTTTTTTTGGTCAAATTCTGCTTCCCAGGATGAGCTTTACCTACTTTTTGCCCTTCACGGCACTGAAATCGGTGCTAAAAGTTTCTCAGTTCTTTTTAAAGCAAGATTTTGAAAATCTTGAAAAATCTGCAAATATGGCAAATCTGAGTAAAAAATTTGTAATTGAAAATAGCAAAATTTGGAAGGTTGCATATTCAGGAAATAATAGAATTTTTATTTCAACGCCGTCTGGAATTCTGCGGTTTTATTTTTGATGTCAAGAATTATAAAGATTCAAAATAAGGATAGATGACGTTCTGTTTGTGAATTGAACATTTGAAATTTTTGAAATTTTTGAAATTTTGAATTTTTTTTCAGAATGGAATTAGAAGCGGTGTGGTTTGGATGACGGCCATGTCTCCACGAATCGCCTTAAAACATTTGACTGTTCTTGTCGCATATACTGGGAATCACGCTGTTCAACGTGTTATTGCTATTTTCTTTTACTTAATTTGATCACTTTATGATTCAAATTATGATTTTAAAATTTGAAATTTTAAGAAGAATTTGAAAATTTAGCAATTTTTTACTTTGATTTTAATTAGATCTAATTCTATTTAAATTCATTGAGTAATTTTGAGTAGCTTAGTTTTAAGTTGAAACATAATTAAAAATGAAAGATCAAATTCTTTTTTAGCTAAAATTAATCAGTTCAATAACGACGCTGGTAGAGCGCAGCGGTCTAGTAATCGCTAAAAGAAAATGCTAATTTTAGCTTTCAGTCTCTTCGGTACCTAGCCCTGAGATCTCAACAAATGTTGATCATGTAAAAATAAAATGGAGTGAGATTTCTAGCAGTACGTAATGTAGTAGTAATGAAAATGATGTAGAAACCTCTACAAAACCTAACCAAAAAATTAGACATGAGGCAAAATCGCTGAATCTGATTGGAAAAACTGGAAAAGAAAATGAAAAATGGAAGAAAAGAAAATGGAAACTGGAAAAGAAAAGAATTCAAGGCCGGTAAACAAAGCTTCTATATTTCATTTTGGCAAATTTGGTTAGTTTTGTTTATTTAATTAACATTTTTTTTATACAAAGTTCCAGAGACGGAAAATGAGCGTTGAATTTAAGTTAATTGCAATTAAACTAATTATTTCAAACTTCAACCAAAACCCTTGCCTCTAAAAACCACAGTAAAGTAAAGTCAACTTGAAATATAAATGCAAGTTTTACGCGTAATTGTCAATGTCAAAAGCACATGGCAATAGCACCGCAGGTAACGCTGTGTATATAATGGCTATAGCCCGCGGATGCCAAATTTAAAAACGACTGATGAGTTTGATGAGTTCCAACTGAGAAAACCCAAAATTTTATTTTTAGACTTACCTCATTCTTTTTTTTTCGAATTTTTTTATGAATATCTTGGTCAAAGTTTTTTTCAAAATTTAGGAATACACATCCCGAGGTAAATAAAGTGGCCCGTTCTACGACAAAAGTATTTTTATTAAGTAGCGTATTAGCTACTTTAAGGGAATGTTCTGTCCGTGTCTGTCTGGTTGCACAATAACTCTTGAATGGGTTAAATTTTTTGAAATCTGTTTGTGAGAGAATATTCTTGGGGTCATTTCAAGACCATCTACGGACCTCCCAAGCCAAAACCGGAGTCATAAAATATTGTGTTCTTCAAATCGAGCAAAAACCATTGTTTGTTTTTATTATTTGAGTATGCAGAGATTTGTAGCACAACGCGCGGTGGACTGTGTGGTTTGCAGAGTCGTAGAAATATCCTTTATGCTGTCTGTCTAACGCAACGTCGAGACAGTCAGCGCCAACTTTGTCGAATGGTTTTACAAAAGACGTTATTACAACGCCTTTGTTGCCAATAATCAATATTATAAAAACTAATAATGTTGATCCAAATACAATAATAAATGAATTTTGCTTGTACAACCGTCCCAATATTGAAAAGCCTTGCTCAAACGGAAACGTTACTATCAAGAGAAAAGCTGAATCCGATAGTTCTTTATACTTACATAAGATGCACGTCATCAGGTTTAGTACAACCAATGTTGAAATTATGGCCAACCACGCATACTGTTGGAAGACAATGCATAGATCGAGTAGCGCTGCTAGGTAACTGCTTTGGCTTCCGTAGGAGAATGCAATTCGGAATGGGTTGCCTTCGGTCATGATGTACATGGAATCGGATCATGAATTATCAAACACACTCGATGTGACATAGCAACCAATTTTAACAATACAAAGCGCCTGACAGAGCCTATTTATACCTAATGGGCTACATGCTAAAGGTACCTATACAAGGAACAATGGGGGAATTCCAATGACGCATACACAAAGTGTCTAATTAGGAAACCTAGTCTAGACTGCATGACTCCTTGTCTATGACGTATGCACATACACGACAGTGGGGCTTACCACCGAGGAGCCTCTGCCTAAGCAGAAGGCTGAACCCTGTTTTTCGCATAACGGCCCAAGCCCACCCTCCACGACCGCAACTGTCCAGGCTTCCACCAGCCACTACCACACCACTCACTTTTTTGTGCGGCTGCCGAGATTCGATATCGGCACTTACCCAAGCTAGGTCAAGGGTCCTAGCCCCTCGGACTACGAGCGTTGAGTGAATAAAAGATTTGAGAATTTTGAAATGCATAAAATTTTTATTTTAATTTATTTTTAGTTGCGGTTTAATTTATTGATTTATCGATTTTATTTTCATTTCATTTCTAGACAAAAATACCTATGCACAGTGGCGAAGAAAATTAGGCAATTACAATTTCGGAAAATAACCAAATTTAAAACTTCAACGCTGTCTAGAATTCTACAGATTTTTTTTCATTAACTACACATTTAATCCAGCACCGATCTTGTTACTTTGCCTTTCTGAAATTTTGAAATCACAAAAATTTGCTGAAATTGACTTAACACATTTCAAAAAATTTCAAAAAATTTTAAGTAAAAAATCGCGTCTTCCATTACCGCTGAGCTGCTCATGAGCAAACTTCCGACAAAAAGGCTGAGGAATGTTTTAAAAAAAAATCAGCGATTATTAACTCCATCGTTCCCACATTGCTATGTTGCCACATCGCTTGCGAATCGCTTCCACGGAAATCATATTTACAAGTACAGCGATTCAACGCCGGATTCAGATCCTTAAAAAAATTCAGTGATATATCATATTATACTTTGTTGATATTCTTTAGGTTATTAAAATGGTATTGTATAACCTGTAAGAAGTTCTTTATGATTTATTCAGAGTGAATTAACAATTAAGTTAACAATTTTTTTTTTGAAAAACTCGAATTAAATCTGAGATTGGAATTTGTTATGGAAATGACAAAGATGTATTCATTTATTGCCAACACATACTGTTACATTTTCCAAACTCAATGCATGTTTCGAAATTAGGTTCGGTCTTTCCAATTCCGCCTTGTATATTTACAGCGGTTACTGCCGGAAGCAGAGTTTAAATTAAGAGCCGCAATACGGCGCTGCAAATCTTTGAAGAAATTTTTATGTCTTGGAAAAATTATAATAAAAAATGGCAAACTTGGGATTTGGGATACAATCGAATTTTTAATTTCAGCGCCGTGATTTGGACTCTGCTAAGGACTCCAAGTCTATGCCCCATTATCACGATCTGACGGGAAGTAGTTACTCTGCCAAATTTTACCTTCGACATCAACTTTCAAAATTTATTGTCAAGAGAATAGCCCAGCTGCGACTGTACCACAACACTTTCCTGAACAATGGAAAATTGGTGAACCTAGGTCCTTTCAAGGAAGAAGCGTGCAAGTTCTGTGGTTCTCGGTTATCATTTCACCATATTCTTACAGAATGTCCATCTAGCGATTGAGAAAGAGCAAATCTTACAACCGGCCTAATACTCTATTCTACAACAACTGCTTTCGACCAATTATTTGACTCCATCGCCACAACCTGCCTTGAGCACGATACGTACAAGAAGTATCACGTTTTTTTGACCAATGCCGTGCGCCGATACTTCAGCTTCTAAATTTCCTAAGCAGTGTGTTCTGGTTGTGGTCTCCTCATGCTCATGCTGCCCTTTTGAGAGTCATTACACAGGATGCGGCTCTAACAAAGCCAAACAGTTCCTGCGACTCTGCAAGGGCAATAGTGCATTTGCTTTGGATTCTGCTTCTCAACTCCTGCTCTCTTTGATTACAATCCTTGTGTACCAACTGTTGTGAGCAAATATTTCAATTTGCAACCATTATTCTTTCCATTATTATCATTATTATACTGAATAATTTTAAACTAATGTGACCTCATCGTTTATTTTAAACATTTTTTATTTGATTTTAATAGTACTTAAATTGACTTATGCTATGTTTAGCTATTAATAAAACTGGCTTTTACATTTACTCGTATTCATGTTGATTTGGGCGTGCCTTTTAGAGAGGAAAAAAATATGTTCTTACATATAAAATATTTTTATATTTTTTAAAAATATTTGGGAGTTTTAGAAAATTTTTTGCCAATCTTTGATCGATTTTGGGTGATTTTAATAATTGTTTAATCGCTAAAATTTGTCTGTCTGTCTGTCAATTACAAATCTTAATTTAATCAACTGCTGTTTAATGTTATTCCTTATTGGTATTGTCGTTTTTGTCCGTATTTTCTAAATGCGTTTTAAAATTAATTATTTAAGAGATAACAAGGTGTTTGCATTTTCTCCGAAGAGCTTATAGTCTTTGGCTTGGCTTTTACAAGGTGACTTGATTTAGGAAACAATTCAAGCAATTTTGTTTGTTACTATTCGATCCGGTTACCTATATGCTGAAAGTGTATTCAATCAGAGCAACATTTTCCTAGACAAAATTATGTCTGGCCAAACTAAAAATCATCTTCAAAATTTTCCGTTGCGTTAACTTACTGTCGTAGAAGCAGAACAATTTTTCATGGGATAACGAACTAGCTGCTGGGAACCTCGGAGTACGCATTCATTTTAGGCAAATCGACTAGCTTTTTTTTCGACATTAGTAAATATTTGGCTGCTTTTTAGTAAATATTATATAAAATATTTCAATGGTTGATTCAACATATTTTTTCCTCTCTTTACATCAAATAAAATGATTGATTGATTGATTGATTTCAGCGCCGTGATTTTCTTAGGTGAAATTAATTCTCTGTTATGGTTGTTAGACACTTCAAAATCTGAAAGTTAAAAAAAGACAGATCGTTGTATCAATCGCTGAATATTAGATCGATACTATGGCTTTAGAAGAAACAGCGATTGTGAGCCGGTGAAGTAAAACTATCACTAGAAGGTGTCCATGGTTTTATTAGGATCCAAGGCGTGTTCCCAGCGATTTAGAGATTACCATCAGCGTCAATTGGTTTCATCTACTCGTGCCATATTCTTCCGAGCAAAACGCTACCGATCGTCGATTTCGTTCCGGATTCAACACTTTCTAAAGGTTAAATTTGCTTCTCACAATTTTAAAAAAGTGATTAAATAACATAAAATTAATAATTAAGAGTTAATTTTTTAATTATTTTTTATTTCAAAAATTTTAATTAACAAATCAACAATGTGTTTTTTGTACTTAACTAATGGATAAGTAAGTATTTTTTAAAATATCGCTTTTGTGCCACTTTAAATTTTTACCTTAAAAATCCTGATTTCGATAATATTGCTCCAGATCCCGCATCTGTTTTCTTGCGTCTACGAATAATAATTAATTACTTAATTAAATAATTGCGAATTAGATCTAACTTTAGCTTTGTAGAATGCAAATGAATTAATTGTACGCAGCTATCCTAAAGCATTCATGTCAAATAATCCTCATTTTCGACAGTTTTATTAGCCCGAGCCAAGGCTTATGTGGTCAGTATGCCCGCCCGTCTGAAACACGGTAGCGGCCAAACCAGATGTCACAGCGTGTCATAATAAGGTACCCAAAGAAGACAAAAAAAACAATTAACAGCAATGTCAGCTATTGCAACAGAGCCACACCAAAGTGCAAGAAAACAGGAAGCTGAAATAAACAAACTTAAGGCTCTCCTTCACGCCCAACAGAAAACAATTTCTCATCTCCTTACTACAGTTTCAAAATTAACCGAAGCAGTGACATCACTCCAAATACACTCTACAAGGAAGAACTTGATTGTCTACGGCATTCCAGAAGA
>JAQFYP010000972.1:0-18077 GCA_034694865.1 Bilobella braunerae | reverse complement strand
AAAATGCTTTATCATAAGTAACATTTGGGCCAAGTTTCAGACAATTCTGAATTTTGCACCCCTTGCCTACTACTTGTGAGTACCACCTAATACAATGAAACGGTTACTACTACCCAGACACCTTAAATTTAACGGTTATAATCGACACAAAAACCGGCAGAAGTAACCATTGACATTATATGTAGTAAACTTTCTTATACTCCTGTGAAAGCTGTCTACGTTTTATTGAACAATTTTAAAAAGCTCCGTTTTGCGGGAATCTTAGAATCATTGAAAATTGACGTTTGATGAGGATCGACCACCGGACGGAATACTACAAATATTGATACCGCTGGCTTTCCGCATACTTTCGAAAGTAGTAACATTTTCTTTTTCACAAGGAAAAAAAAGTGAACTAACAGCTACGCTTGTGTTGGTTGATTCCTTGTCAAACACCAAATAGAATTCAGTTTTACCATTATCAGCAGTAATATTGAAGTGTGTATTCTTAATTAACTTGTGCCCAATGGACATGATAGTTTCAACATGAAGTAGCTTTTTGTATTTCGTGTTTTACCATCAGCATAAATGACATTGCTAAATACAAGGAAATAAATTTTATTAAACAATTACCTTAACAAACTAGACATTAAGATTGGACCTTCACTTGCACGGAAAATAGAACAAGTACGGCTAAAATAGATTTAATAGATAAAAATTTAAAATGTCAAAATGGGCTTTTTTGTTTAGCTTTTTCAGCTGCTATATGGTGATAACAAAAAAAATTGACTCCGCCTGAACCTAGCCCTTGCGACGGGTGGAAGTCTTTTACTACTTAAAACATGTATTGCATTACTGAGTTAATATTCAAATTTTCAATTATTCGATATTTCAAATTACTTACAAATTTCCTGTCTGTATTCTAATGGCCTCGGTTGACTCACATTTATTTGGACCAGAATTCTAACTGCAAAATTCTAATTTAACTTGATCCTCGGAATTGTGCACCTAGATATTTTTTATGTTATGTTTAGTGCCCAGTATTTATTTTAAGAAATATTACCTCTTTACAACCCAAGATGAGTATGTGAAATTTTTCAGAAACTAAGCCTAAATTGTTCACCATATACTCAGCGCTTTCGTTGCTATAAGAAAAGCACTTTTTGCTATTATTATAAACTTGTTGTCCGACAGAAGAAATTGTGCGTATTTGAGCTAATTTGCTAATTGCAAATCCATAACTGGACAACTGTCTGGAATGAGAGAATTGAAATATTAAATTATGCAAACATATCATGTTTCCTTTAATGCTCATTTTGCACGGACACAGGTTTCTTTCCTTGCATGGTAGTATAAGGAACAAATCCCTCTTGTCCTATTGAAAATATTTTTTTGGAAGACGGCTCTCTCGGGTTTGATAGCCGTTCACACGCTTAATTTTTGCTAATTCCTGAGTAAAGGATCTTTGTATGAGTAAATGGCTTGTATGCTTATAAACTTATCTTGGTATGGCCAATAATTTTAAAAATGATTAAGTCACCTCTATGGTCCAGAGTTGTGCCGCAGAAAGGTTGATTGAAAAAAGTGATGCTACTATCCAAAGGAAACACAAAGTTGACTTGCGTTGTAAAGCAGAGGAGCTCATGTTTGACTAACAGAAACTCCAAATTTTTAGATCTTTGAAATTAAGTACTGCTTGATTACTGATGAAGTTCTATACTAAATTTTTAAAACCACGAATTGCATGATTGACTTGTTCGACTTACTCTTGTAGACTGACATATGTTTACTCTTGACTAGAAAAGCTACTACAACTATGTTTAGTGCAAACAGTACAGGACCGATATACACCACGCTGGTTTCATTATGAAATTCAGTGATACTTAAAAAAAAAATGTTGATAACTGTAGAATATTTTTTGCATGATTAATAAGTTAAACTTGAAATTGCATGAATTTGTACGTTTATTCTACTACGGTATGTGTAATACACATTTTAATTTCACAAACTTAGGTATAATTTGGTTGTCAAAATGTTTAAAAACGCCCAATTAAGCTCAAGCGGCTTTGACTTGTTAAAGCAAACGATAAATAAATACATGTATGCGAATGAATAAAATCTTCAACACTACCACAAATGCACAGCACATAACACCATATAACGTAGTTATATTATTGTAGTTATTGCAAACTGACCATGCATTGATGGAATTCGATTAGAGCACTGAAATTTTAATGTTCGTATAAAAAGCAAGAATTATATCACACAAATCTAAAATTTCAAAAATAATAATCAAAATAATCAAAAATTTTAATTCCAAGTCGAAAGTCCAAGCTAAATTCAAATGTCAAATTTTTTTTTATAAGAACTGGGTTGAGGGGAGAAAAAAGTTGAGCAGAAATAGTCACAAAAGTTATTTGAGTGACCCTGCAACCCGAATTATATTTTTTACAGTATACAAAATGTTTTATACAACCATCCGTTTTTTTCCGGGGCGGATAGATAACATGTACGGACGGGTAGGGATATGGTTGTTGGAAGGCTTATTAGCATACATGTTGTCATCAAGGCACAACGGGCAATCCATAACATTCCGTTGCTTTACGTTCCGCAAAGGGTGGACACCCATATGACGTCACGTACGACCGCAGATTTTGCTTAATAACCGTAGGTGATTCTATGCAAATGGGGACAGTCTTTAGAAATAACTCAAAGCTTATGGATAACATATCGCATCATTTCCATATAATATGGTCGTGCGCCCTAATTATGAAGATACAGGTATACACAATACGTACAGTATACGAGAGTAAGTTGACGCGGCTTGAAGCAAAATGCATTCGATAATTGCACTATAAACTCAAATCAGATAGACTGCAACTAAAACGTTACACTATTTTTTTTAAGATAATTTCAGATTTTTTTTTAAAGATAGTTGTCCCGATAAGATTAGGTAGTTTAGTTTTGCCTTTTGGGTTTTTTAGCTTTAAAACAAATAATCTTTATTTTATAATTTTTTCGTTTTGGCTTAATTTTGATTCGCATTTATTCTTAGATTACCCATAATTATTTTTAATTTTTTGAAAAAGACTTCTTTTTTTTAGGTTATTATTAGAATTTGTTTTTTTTAGCTTATAAGTTTGGTGTTATTTTTACCATTTGACCCATAAAATAGATCCCTTGAATAGATTAAAAAAAAACTTAAGCCGTTCTAGAGTTACAGCGCAATCAAGTAGCTTATACACTATTTAATAGTCACTTTGCGAGTTCAACCTCTTGATGTTACAACATACGCCTTTGTGTTAGACGACCCCAACCCCCATGCAAATTTTCTAATAAGCTTCACCCTTGTCCTTTAATAATAATTAAAACTACCAAAACCAGCCCGTCTTAGGATAGGATGAATTTAATTTTGAGATTAATTTAAGCCCGATTCCCATCCCTAACGTTTAGTAGAGTGCAGGTAAAGTGCCAATACTTGTCAGATTTTCAGACGACACAAGGTTAAACTCATCAAAAAAAATTGCAACAAACCAGTCAGAACTTTGTTGTAAAGTGACAAAAACACGAGCCAAATACTTTCTACATGTAAACTGATTCATTCTTAGCGCTCAGAAAAGGAGCGCGCGAATTTCAACCAAGCATGCGGATCAAATTTTTGATCATTGAAATTTGATCAATTTATTAACCAACAAAAACATCATCAATTGTTCCGGAGTCAATTTCAACAAAAGGAAGAAGGCTGGGTCGACCGATTGATACCAACAACTGGTAAATACCCCCTTTAATTTACATAAAAAGTCTCTCACCAGCTGACTGCTATATACTATGCCGGAGGTGGCCACGCAGACGGAGGCCGAGCTGGTGGGTCCAGTTTTTACAAGAGGAGGAGTACGAGCTGGACTTGTTTGGCGGGGCTACCGTGGCGGGGTCGTCCCCGGTAGGCGTACTGCAGGAGGCAGGAGAAGGAGTAATCGTTCAATTTCCTTCCCACATACAGGAAAGGACGATTCTACAGAGATGAACGACACACAACTGATGAAGTAGTACAAAGGAGAGCTGAGGACTCTGAGGAATACTTACTCCGGTCGGAATCAGAGGAGAAATTAGTTAGTCTAGAAATATTTTTTGTAGAAATATGTAACAACACACGATTCTAGAATTAAGCTTCAAGAACTAAAAACAAATTGTGAGCTTTTTGCTGCATTTCGGTGTGTAAGAAAAAGATCATGATGCCTATTGCTTTTCTCAAACTTGTGTAGGTTTCAGATTGAGCATTTTCACAAGTTTGAAAATTAACGTCACCTGGAATAGAGTCACTTAAAAACAAATCACAATATTATATTAAAAATATCTAAAAATTACAATTAAATTCTAGAAATGCCACCATTGTGACTGCTAAAATGTAATACCATAACTTATCTGACTCAGCAATAAAATCCAGCATTTAAGAAATTGTTTCGGTTTATTATTCACCAGTTAATGAATACAAAGGTTATAAAATAATTCTTTAGAAGCAATAAGTAAATTGATCGACAAAACTTCATTTATAAGTTATTCCTTTTCAACCATCAAAAAATACCTGAAAAAATTAACAACCTTTGATTAAACCACAGATAAGACATTTGGAAGTAGCGGAAGAAATTTTTGCCTAAGAAGAAGCCTAATGTCTCTATTAATATCTAATTCTCTACTTTTCTTAACTAGCTCTTCTGAATCCATACTACTAAAAAATACCACTCAGCTCAAAATGTGATTAAAATAAGTAGTACTGAAACATTTGAACCAGACGGACAAGCACATTTTGATTAGAAGGAAAATCTAGTTAAATTCTAGAAGTTCAAGCCTTGACTCTTTTTTCACTTCAGTTTTAGCATTTAGTAACTTGAACGGGTAATTTGACTTGCAATGATTTCCATGAAGACATATAGGCTCGTTGCCACTGGTTTCAAGGTTGCGGAGACTTTTTGCATGTCTCCACTGCATTTTGACTTGAAGAGTAGGCGAGTGCAAGAATGCAAAAAAGAATTTGTATTTAGCTTAGTAATTTGGCGACTTGTAACGCAATTTGTGATTTTTCTACAGCTCATGGTGTTAGCAATGTGTGTCTACGTTACTTTTCTTTACGTGTTACCAGTGCTTGAAATGATTCTTTTGCTAGCGTTTGCCATGTTCACTTGTCTGGTAGTTACGATACAGCACCTATACTTAACTCGAATGTCCGAGTGTACTGCTCTTGTGAACAGATGCCTTGAATCAGACGTAATATTTGGTAAGTATTAAAAGCATTTGTGCAAATAATTCACATAAGTACACATCGTTACAAGTACCAATATCTGATGAAATATGTCTTTTATCAGACTCTTATTTATTATTATTATTATTCTTATTATTTTATTTGTAAAGTACCCTACTGAAAAATACTACATCATATGTTAGTTTGCATTCAAGCTGTGCAAAACGATTTGAGTAAAAGAGGGGTTATGAAATATTTTTGATAATAATTTACTGCCAGATACTTTCATGTGGGTAATATAAATAAACCTCAATTACATAAAACTAGCAAAAACAAATGTTCCGGTTTCTGGTGTCATTTAATAATTAGCAAATGAGGAAGACCCCTGAACACGGCGTTTTCAAAGTTAATTCTAATTTAACTAAATAGTTAGTTGTTCTTTAAAAAGCCATGTGCTTTGCACTGTTACACACGTACTCACGGACAGCTTGAAATACAGTGGTTAATATGGTGAATTCAATAAATTTCAATTAGTGTCAGAATTTGTTTTTTACTACGATCAATATTTCATATTTTCACTATATTTATTCCAAGTAAAATTATTTCAAAATGAAGTAAAGTTAGTGTTGAATTCTTTTTTAGAGCATCGATTTCACACGACTCGTGTAACTAAAGATGGAATGGAAAAACTAATAAAATTGTTGATGTGTATTGCGGCATCTAGTCCATTTGTTGTAGTACCAGCGTTTAACTATATGTATATACAGAAGTGGGGAATTGTGACTCTTATATATTGGCTCACCGGCCCCGTTCTTATTTACGTGGCAGCGGTAGTATCTGTATTCGGTGTATGCGTAATGGTCGTGCACACTCTCTTCATTGTGGCAATTGGTATTGTTTCTTTGAAACTGGTAACTATGTGGCTCATATCCAGAAACCAATGGTAATACAGTGCAGAAACATTCAACTTTGCGCATTTTAGCAAATCCAGTGATTTCATTTTGCCCTTGTTTGTTAGACAACTTACTCAATATAATACTACAACATTAAACACATTTACTGTGTATTAGGGGCATTCTGTTTCCAAGAAACGTAACGGCGCTTGTTCCTTTTCTGTCCTGTTGTTGTCCCAATCTTTCCAAGACACAGATATCTTGTTCTGTTCTTTTCCATGATAAAAACGGAACTGAAACGAAACAGGAACAGAAAAAAAGGAAATTATTTTAAAATGCATTTTTTTATTAAAAAAAAAAGAAATAAATTGAGACGAGGGGTCAATTTTCCGGTCGAGTTTTATGATTTCAATTTGCAGTAGGTTATCTTATGCGTTATTACGCTCGAAAAATTTCTAATATACCTACATAAAAAAGTTCAAAATCCTGCAGATTTTATTTACATACATTTAAATAGGTACAAACTGCATAAATAATATCTCATTAAAGCAATTATGTAGCTGTGATTAAAAATTAATTAGGTTAGTTTTAATATGGCTTTCAAATTAATAATTATTAGCATGTTTTTGTTAAATATTTTTCGTAAGATATTAGTGACTACTTTCTAACTCTCTGCTGTGATGTCCCGTGGCAATTTTCTTACACATTTGTTTTGATCCAAACAAGAAAAAAGTTAACAAATTTGAAAAGGAAAAATTCTGTGGCGGTTCCGTTCCGGTTTCATTTCCGTTCCGGTTGTGTTCTTTTTTACTACTGGAATTTGTGTTCCGTTTCTGTTCCCACGGGAAAACGGAACGTAACGGAACATTACACCCATAAGAAGTTAAGCAGTTTTGTACCAGAAATTGTAAGCTTAATTTTTAACGCAGGGCCAAAAGCGTCGATGTACCAAAAACGCAGGAGTGTGATTGGAACACTCAAATTTTCTATCGCTCTCTACAACTACTTCAGGGCGAAGTAAAAGACATGACAAGACGTCTCACTTGTTTTACCAGTTGCGCAAATAATTGCAATTTTGATTCTAATTGTTGTCCCATTTTTGCTTATTAATTTTAGCCAATTGTTAGATTACTTCATGATTACTCTACTATTAATTATGACAATAGCAACACTCATTATCCTTTTTCTTCAAATAATGCTCTTTTATCATGTAAGAGAACAGTCACAGAAGTTTCCAAATGCACATCGTCACGTGCTCGATTCCAGATTCCGTAAGTCATGTCAACCCATTCGATGGAAGTTGGGAAACAGCTACTACGTCACAAGAAACTCTTTTCTCACACTTTTAAAAAACTTCATCTTTCGTGTACTAATTAAACTTATCCTTACGTTCTAATTGTTTTTAAACACTCATTAATTTGTTGAAAGTGTTGTATTACAAAATAGTTTTCGTTTTAGATGGCAACATTAAAACTTAATTTCTATCACCAAAACAATGTTCTTTCCGAAGTGATGGTGAGACAAAAACAATAATTAATTAGTAATTGTAGCGCTTGCTTTTCATTGCTTTAGATCCCACGTTAGTTGACTGTTTGTATTTACTGAATCAATATTATTTCCTAGTAGAACGTAATTGACTATAATTAATTATTTCAATGAGCAATCATTCACTATAAAAATACAGAATTTGTCCAAGAGTTTTCAGGTCTAAGGCAACTCTTCAAAATAAGGTCGTGGAGTCTGTTAATTTAGCCTTGACGAACACCAAATGCAACGGATTAATTTATCAACAGCTGCTCAGGAAGAGACATAGCCAAACGGAACTTGGACTTTATTATAGATTTCAAAATACATCTGAGTCAACACAGTGTCAGTGACGTGAGATCAGAGGTAACGTCCACACCTCATCGTTAGACGTACATGGCCCGAAGGGTCAACCTGACTTTTGCCAAACTACAGATTTCGATAATGACTGACCTTCCTCTTTGTTATGATACACGGGCCCTTGAACCCCGTAGCGCCCCATACCTTTCCAAAAAGCCAAGGACTCCCTCTCGGGCTCACAAGGCACACTAGAAGGGGTGGAGCCAACTCGCGCCGCGCCAGGAAACCTCGAATCGTGTCCACGTGTCCCCTCAGCAGACTACCCAAATCTCTTTACCTCGTGGTCATTCGCTCTGGATCGACGCACGTATTTCTGGAAGCTACGAGGCAGGACTTCAACACTCCTTTCTCGTCACTTTCGTCCTTTGTCTTCTTTCTTGTTGTGAGTTAAATAAAAGTAGTGGCCTAAGGGTCCCATCCTTACACATGTGACCTTTCATTTGGTTAAATCGGCAGGAGAGGTAGGGTTTTGGCCTTTGGCATTTAGGTTCCCCAGTCTCAATTGTGCTCTTCTACATGTCCCTTACCCTTACTTAGGTGCCCCTTTGACCCTTGACCCCTCCTGTCTTTCGCCCTATTCCCTAGAAATCCATACCTTTAACTCTTCCGCCCCAACACTGGTCAAATGCCAAGGCATACTGAACTCAACAAAGTCATTGAATACATTTAACGGTGCACAAAACAACGAGGAGCAGTGTCACGGTCAAGGTCAACGGCTATTCCGCTTTTTGAACTGTGTCATTCACCTAGGATTCTGAGAGCTTCTTATCCTCGACTCAAGGCGAACCAATTGTTTCTTACCTGGATCAAATTAAAAGGACTCCTGCTCCTAAGTATCATCATCAATCAATTGACACTTTACTGAAATTTATCAGTAGGATGAGCTGGTTGTCTACGGCAGTCAACGACCGCCTGCCGTCCTCCTAGTGGGCATCGCTTCCAAATTTAATTTTTACCAGTGACACAAACATTCAAGTCTGCTTTGAGCTGCTGAAAAGGTGAAAAAGTTCGAAATCAATTGACCAGAATGATCTCATTGTGTTAAAACTACCGTGAAAAAACACAACCACTCTGTCCTCGGAAAATTGGTAGGATTTAAGCCGCGAACAAACTGCGTCCAACAGGAGGTTTGCTCCCTAATTTAAAAATGGAGATGCAGTTTATAAAGCTGCAAAGAGGGTCAAGCATATAACAATCCAGACTTACTCGGGCCGTCCAAAAGCCACAACCCACACCTCACCCACAAGCCAGCCAAACCACGAGCACCACTAGGCCTCAATGCGTAACCGGCAGCCCGACTCAAACATGCGAAGCTTTTACTAGAAAATACACAATGATTTACTATTTTATCATTGCTTTAAGGAGTAAAAAGCCTTTCTTTTCAACCATATAATTAATACTCATCAATCAATCTTCTGGCTATCGGAGACCATGCTTCATTATCCGACCATAAAGAAATCGAACAACTAAAGCACACGTACAATAAGACAATAATACCTGCGCACAAACCATTTTTAGGTCTTATAGTCGGATCGGAAATTGGGTTTAGACATACACAATTCCTAATTCTTAGTCAATCCGAATATTTTGGACAGGAGAACAAAACTAAATTACTGAATACGAGCGTAAAAGTAAACAATTCCGGGTCAAAGCTCAAGGCAAGGCTATTTTGAAACTTGCAGAAGAGCACGGTATTCGAATTAGATTTGATTTGGATTTGGATATTTTCCTCAACTTTATAGAAAATTATTAAACTCTTCGCCAGCATTATTTTAATCCAAATTGGCTCTTGATATGTAACACATTAATTATATAGAGAATTGTAAAAGTAAATTAGTTCTTAGTTTTAACATTGCAATAGACATTTACGTCTACCGCCTCAGACATTTGAGCAAATTAAACTGCAAGGTCTACTTTCTGGCAAATTATGTGATATGCATTAAAATACAATTTTGTTTAAACTAAAATGGAATTATAATTCGTGGCCTTGGAATTGTTGAGGTGTTCCGCTTTTTCGAAGGTGAAACATAGAATATTTTAATTATCGTGCCCGAGTCCTCGTGATTCACTTTGACGATGACTGACAATACGCCACGCTGCATATATTATTGATACACTTCTTATACTAACGTAGCATAATGCTCAGTCTCTTTAACAAGTAATCTCAATTTCCAAAATAATTCTACAATTTTCCCTAGAAATTATAAATTCTTATCTTTAATTCTGAAATTTAAGTATTAAATGAAACCCTTCCGGTTCATAGTTTTTGCTAAATGCAGAAATGCTGAAAACCAAGATCACAAAGTTTTAAAAAAAACGGAGTATCAAAAAATAAAACTGAGGAAAATACAAACTGCAAGAAAAGAATGGCAAAAGTAAAATCCCAAAAAGCTGATTTGAATAAAATTGTTTCCTCCACACTACACTCGGACGACTTGTTAAATTGTTATATTTGGTGAATCAACTGAAAACTCCTCAAAACACTTCCATATTTGCCATGTAATTTGTTTAAAACAATTTTTTTATGATTGGCCATTTACATGTTGACTAATAGCTGTGATAATACTTTTTGCAGAACTTTATTTCCAAACGCAACACAAAGGCCTCAGAAACACAAAAAAAAATCATGAAAATATATTGCCGTGTGGTATATAATTTAAAAGTTCCAAATAACAAGCTTTAATTTTAAAATAAAAAGTCTTTAAAGTTCAACTTTACACTTGTAAAAAAATCTAATTTAAAAAAACTTGTAATTGTAACTTGTAGTAAGGCTACAACCAAAATCGAGCCACCTTGAATAGATCAATTAAATCTCATTAAAAATTAATATCTAAAATAATCTAACAATTTGAATACGAGTCAATGCTAAGAATTAGTAATGCAAATTTTGATAAATTATGTTGCTCAGAAATAAAATCCAAAATTTGAGAAAGCCGGATTCTTTCTTTTATTATTTAAAGATCGCTCAATTTATAAACGACATTATTAGAAAAAGCCATTTGAAAATAGAGTTCTAATGCGTTATTTATATGGCATTCCTTCACAACCTTTCAAGGAGTACATAAAAAATTAACAACAATTAATTTAACAAAACGTCACGGTATTAGAAAGTGGCGGGAAAATTTGTTTACCCTAGAAATGTAATAACGTGTCTCTTTAAATAATATAAGTTAGACTTAAAAGAAATGAAGCCAGGCGGATAAGCTAAAATTATTACAAGGGAACTCAACATAATTTTGTATATGCACTTTTTTAGAATAACTTTTCACGACAACTTCAGAAGTAACTTGATAACTTACAGTAAGCCCGGTTTCGGATAAATAGGAAACAACTTTATGATTTCTTTAAAAACATTTAGTGTCGTTGCCGCTGGGGCCAAGGTTGCGGAGACCGTTTACATATCTCCTGTACATTTTGATTTGAAGCGTAGGCGAGTGCAGGAGGGCAAAAAAGAATGTCTGTTCGGCTTGGTCAACTGGCGACGTGTCACGCAACTAGTGATTTTTCTTCAGCTGATGATGATAGCAATATCGAGCTACGCTTTCTTTCTTTACGTAGTACCACCACATGAATTGATGATCATGATAGCCTTTGCAATACTCAGTTGCATGGCTCTTCCAGTTCAGCACCTCCTTTTAACACGAATGTCCGCGTGCACTGCCGTCATCAACAGGTGCTTTGAATCAGACGAATTATTTGGTGAGTTAAACTGTTTTGCGCAACATGATTCTCCTCTATATTCATAGCATATGTAGGATACCATAAATTCTACATGCATGTATATATATATATATATGTGTATGCTTGTATTGTATTGTTTATTTCACGTGTAAAAATAGTGTTTTTTCTAAGATTAGACAACAAGCACTGTTAACTATTTAGCATGAAATATATTATTTGCACTATTCTATAACAATTATTTAAACACTAGCCAAACAAACACGACGGAGGATGGGAAAATTTTGATTTTTCGTGTTTCTTGTCTTTGGTTTGTGTATAGCAGAGTAATTAACGAAAAAGTCCAAACCAAAATAATATTTTTATGGATTTTGATTGACTTTCGTGAACTAGGCAATTTTAAGTCGTTAGGCTAATGTTTGGAAATAATAGTTTTTTGAAAAATATTCAATGTACAACTAAAATTTTAGAAAATATTTTATAAATTTTATTTTTATAAATTTCGGTGTTTGGTTTGGTATGTAAACGTTTCAGAGCGTTTTTAAGCTATTTTGCATCTTTTGCGAAAGCATTTTTGAAATAGGTATAAATCCCGAAGCTTCTGAACGTGTGGAGCAAAAAAAAAGAATTTTTTTAGCAAAGGATCTCGCATTTGTGTTTGGAACTTGCGTGAGACTTGGAATTTTTTTGATTTTTTACCTCTTCTTTTGCTTTTCGGCGGGCTTGATTTGCTAGCTATATATATATGCCTCTTTAGTTCGCTGGGTTGGCCTAGTGGTTGGAGCTTCTGTCTCTCTACACTCGCCAGCATGAGAACGAGGGTTCAAATCCCTCAATTAGCCACAAAAAAGGTTTCCACTGTTGGCTTTGTCCTTAAGGAATTACCTTGCTTCTGACCTTGTGTATGCACGAATCTCCATGAACTAGGCGTACACAAACAGAGGATATAGAAATTACCCAATAGGTATCTCTGCAGTTTTTGTCAGAATTGAGAAGACTACCCTCATTTGCATAGAGTCACCTAGGGTTATCAGGTGAAAGCTACGGCAGTACCTGATTTCAGGTTGGTGTCCTCCCTTGTGGACTAGGACCATGAAGCAGCGGAATGTTACGGATAGTCTGGTTGATTCCGCTTGATTACAACATCTATGCTAATTAGCCCCTTTCTTACTATTTTTTCCTCTCTCCCTTACACGTTGACCATCCGCTTTGCAGGAATGTCAAACAACGTGCCTTTTATATATGTCTTTTTAAATAATCTTTTAATAGCCATTCATAGAAGCTGGTAAATTTAGTTGGAAATAAGCACATGGTTGAGTTCAAAACTACAATTTAGTTTTGAAGTAAATAGTAGTTTAGGAATGCAGTTGTAATTTTGAAGTGCAATTGCTGCGGCAGGTGGATGGATAAACAAAAGATGAGGCAATGACTCTAGTAAATAAATTAATTTTTTTTACAAATTATTTGCTAGAGAATCGCTTTAAAACAACACGTACAACTAAAGATGGAATGGAGAGCTTACTAACAATGTTGATATATATTGGGACCACTACGCCATTTGTTGTGTTTCCTGGATTTAGCTACATTTATACACAAAAGTGGGCAGTTACGACTCTGACTTATTGGCTCACGGGCACTATTCTTAATTACGTTATATGGGCTCTAATTGCATTTGGTACATGTGTCTTTGTTGTACAACTATACTGTATTGCGGCAATTGGCATTATCTTATTGAAACTAATTACCATGTGGCTCAAATGCAGAAATCGATGGTAATATTCGACAAAAAAAAATTGACTTGACACATTTTAACGAAGCTACTGTTCCAATTTCATTCTTGTTTGCGTGTTGCACTGCACAAATAAGTGTATACCGCTGAAACATGCAATATAAACTTACTGTAGTAAAACTTTGGCAATATTGTACAAACAAATTAATATTGAATTATTTAGGGCCAACAATTTCAATGGTCCAAAAGCGCAGGAGTGTCAATGGGATACCCAAATTTTCTATCGCTCTCTGCAACTACTTCATGGCGAAGTACAAGATATCGTCTCAATTGTTTTACCAGTTGGACAAGTAATTGCAATGTTTATTCTCATTTTAGTTCCATTCTCGCTAATTAAATTTAGCCAATCATTTGATTACTTTATAATTACTCAACTATTAATTATGACAATTGCAACACTCATTTTCCTTTTCATCCTAACAATGCTCTTCTATCGTGTAAGAGAACAGTCACAGAAGTTTCCTTACGCCCATCGTAACGTGCTCGACTTGAGATTCCGCAAGTCGTGTCAGCCCATTCGATGGAAGTTGGGAAACTGCTACTACGTTGCAAGAAACTCCTTTCTCACACTTTTAAAAAACTTCATCTTTCGTGTACTAATTAAACTTATTCTCACCTTCTAATTGTAAGTTCAGATACAACCAGTCATTAAATTGTTTCAAATTTGTTTATCACCAAACGTTGCATTCATTTTTTTAATTATTAATAAAACTTTCAAACATTCAAACCGAATTTTGTTTATTTAATTTCAAGGCGGAATATCTTTTTCTGATGTGGTGCCAAATTCTAAACTGAAATTTAGAGGAAGCTTGGACAATTTAACTTATTGTTAGAATTTGTCTCATCTTTAAACTAATAACCCCTTGCAAACGCGTATAGTAATCAAATAGGGTTTTGTACACACACAACAAAATTCCTGTAATTTTAAAGCGCAGTATGTAGTAGTTTTTTTTTTCAATTCTTACCCAACACCAATTGATGTCATTCTTTAATTGCTATAAGTGGACAAAATATTCATATTCTTCTAAATTCATATATTACAAATACGTGAAAACCACATTTATTGAATATTATTTTCAACATAGTTATTTTTCAGTAAAATTATAATTCAGAAGCATCGTTTATCTAAGAAAGTAGATCACTTTAATGATATTGTAAAAAGTAGGAACACTTTGAATGCAAATTTGTTTGGTTCCACGGTGAAATACAACAAATTATTTTTGCATCCTAAAGCCTGGTCCATACTTCCCCTTTCTCTGTGCTTTCCCTGAGGAACGTGAGGTAACCGGATCCACAGTTTCTTTTCCCCTTTCCCACCACGTTCCTTTAGAAAAATACGCCAAAATAAGTCAGCAGAACTTTAAATGAAGCAAATAGCTGCAATTTTATGAAATCTGATTTGCCAATTATTGACAATAGTATATTGACACAGTCATATTTATAAGAAACAAAGCAATTATGTATTATGGATCTATACATTCCGGTAGGGAATTGTTAGGGAAAATGAAAAGAAAGGAACGGGAATTTTTTTCTCTCTTCTACTACAGGAAGTATGGATGACTTCCAAGGAACGAAGGAAAAAATACAGGGAAAAAAAGGAAAGGGGAAGGGAAGTTTGTACCAGACTTAAATGAGGATGAAATTCAAATTTGACTAGGAATTTTTTTTAGAAAATCGAACTCTAAGAATTTATTTTATAAGAGCATGATAAAAAATAGAGTGGAGAGTAGAATAAAAAAAAAGCTTTTATCAATATCCAAAAATTAAAAACCATTGACAATACTGCAGATTGTAATTTGTATAGCTTCTAATTAAATTAACTGATGGTTTACATTTAAATTCAGCTGCATATCAAACGTTCAGTGGAGGTGTGCATCTTTATTGGGGGGGGGGGGTGTAAGAGCGAACGAAAGAATTTCGATCTGGAGATTGTTGATGACTTCATATGATGAACCAAGCAAATAAGGAATTTTTTGAAAATTGCATGCAAATCGGTCCTATTGTGAGACCAGGAGAAAAGAGCAGAGAGTAGTATTCTTGGTGCCTGGAATAAATTTAATTGCAGAACCTTTTAAAAGTTTACCTTATTTTATTTGTTTTTAGTTTAGTTTTCTTGTTTTTTGCTTATTTCACCTGGTTTTTGGTTAGGAGTTGGATTTTGATTCGATTCTGACACTTGCAAGGAGCACCACTTGTTCGCCTCCGCCGCAATTTCTAAATTTATGACACAATTGACTACTGCTGATTAATCTTACCCATTTTAAATTTCATCAACAATTATATTGACTAAATGATTATTCAAATTTAAATTTTGCCCGAAGTTTGGCCATAAATTACACTTTTTTTCATACCTCATACATGTACCAAATATGGCGCCTCTTGCGCCAGCCGTTTCTGCGGAATTTAAAAAACGTTAAAATTTGGGCACTTTGACATTTGACCTTTTCACCCTGGAAAGACCGGAAGTACGTTTCACGCAAAGTTTGGCCCTAAATTACACCATTTCCAATGCTCATTATTGTACACAAGAGTGGGCCAGTAGTTCCAGCGGCTTAGCCGGATTTTGAAATTTGGGTATTTTGACATTTAAACTTTGACCATAAAAAAACGAATTTGCTTGTTTGCCCTAAGTCACCCTGTTTTTAGACCTATGTTCCAAATATGGCTCCCCTAGGCGCAGCGGTCTTTACGGAATTGGACAAAACACGTTAAATTTTTTACTTTAAAAAACCGGAAGTAAATTTTACCCGGCGTTTGGCCCTAAACCACCCCAGATGCATTTATGTACAAAATTTGACACCTGTACCGGCAGCCGTTATTTCAGGCATCAATATCGGACAGACAAACAATTTTATAGTATAGATTGTAAGAGTAAATTAGTTCTTAGTTTTAACCATGCCATAAACATTTACATCTACCACCTAAGACGGTGAAACAAATTAAACTGAAAAGTCTACTTCCTGGCAAATTATGGGATATGCTTTAAACTACAATTTTGCTGAAACTGAAATGGAATTAAAATTCGTGACTTTGGAATTGTTGAGGTGTTCCGCTTTTTCAAGGTGAAACATCGAATAATCAAATTATCGTGCCGAGGGTCGTCGTGATTTGCTTAGACGATGATTGACAATACGCTACGCTGCATATATTATTAATACATTACTTATACTAACGCAACATAATGCTCCGTCCCTTTAACAAGTTATCTCGATTTCCAAAAAGTTTGTCTCCAAATTTCTCTAGAAATTCTTTTCCTTAAATCTGAAATTTAAGTATTAAATGAAACCTTTTCAGTTTACAGTTTTTGCTCAATGCAGAAAGGCTGAAAACCAGGAAAATAAGAATTTAAAAGAAAACGGACTCTCAAAAAATAAAACTGACGTAAATACGAGCTGCAAGAAAAGAATTGCCAAAGTAAAATCCAAAAAAGCTGATTCAAACCAAATTGTTCCCTCTAGACTACACTTGGACGATATGTTAGATTGTTATATTTGGTAAATCGACTAAAAATTTCTCAAAACACTTCCGCATTTACAGGTAATGCGTTTAAAACAAAAGTTTTTTAAGCATGGCTTTTTATATGTTGTCTAATACTGCTTTCACTTTTCTCAGAGCATTATTCCCCATCGGAACACAAAGTCTCAGATATACAAAAAAAAATCTTAATCTCGGTAAGAAAATGATTTTACCGAGTTGTATATAATTCAAAACTTTTAAATAGCAATCTATAATGAATAAATAAAAAAAACATTATAAAATTGAACGATAAATAAAACCTAATTTAAGAAAAACATGGAATCATCGAAACTTGAATGAATGCTACAAGAACACTTACTACCAAAAACTAGTCAATTTGAATATCTGAATGAAGGTATCTTATTAAAAACAGCATCTAAAATAATCTAAAAATTGGAATGGTAGTCAATGCTAAAATTTAGTAATGAAAATTGTAGTAAATTATGTAGCGCAGAAATAAAATCCAATATTTCAGATAATCTAATATTTTTTCGTTTAAAATGTAGAGAACACTCAAGTTATAAACGTCATTATTAGATATAGCTATTTGAAAATAGATTGCTAATGTGTTATTTATATAACATTCCAACACAACCATTCAATATTAAAAAAATGCTTTCATGAAGCTCATAGAAAATTAGTACAATTGATTTAACAAAACTTCATGGTATAAGAAATTGGCGGAAAAATTGGTTTACCCAAAGAATGTAATAGAGTTTCATTTAAAACAAAATTAGCTAGCATAAAGAGAAATGAATGCCAAAACGGACATGCCAAATTTATTATGAAGCAACTCTACAAAATTTTGTCGATTTACTTTTCGAATCTTTAGAAGTAACTGGATAACTTATTGTAAACTACATTATATATATCGTATAGTTTGCAATACTCAGTTGCATGGTAGTTCCGGTTCAGCACCTATATTTAACACGAATATCCGCGTGCACTGCCGTTATCAACAGGTGCTTTGAATCAGACAAAATATTCGGTGAGTTGAACTTTTTTGTGCAACCTGATTAAAGTCTACAATCATAGAATATTGTCACGGGCTACTGGTGACGTAACGACTGGGGGACTCAAGGGCAATAATGGGATGGTGTAG
>JAQFYP010000971.1:0-18078 GCA_034694865.1 Bilobella braunerae | reverse complement strand
ACGATGGAATTACATCCCAAGATTATCAAATGTTATGTAGTCTTCACGATTTTATTAATTACACAATTTGGAGGTATTTCCCATGAAATGATTCGATTTTCACTATATTTCAGTGTGTGTCATGCATTAAGCTTCTATTCAGAATTCGTAAGAATTTCCTACTAAAATAATAAGTATTATTGATTACTCAGTTTTGCAAATTCAAACTTACTGACTGTAATCTACTGGAGCAAGGCGGAGCGTGTTGATTATTTAAATAATTTTTTGATTAACAATTAACAAATTTCAGGTAATATATTTTTTATTGTTAGCTACCTTTGTCAGCGTTTAGCTGATTTAGCAGATTTTTGGTGATTCTGGTTACACCCGTTTCTGTGTCACTTTAACTGTCAAATTTTGATCATTTCCAGAATTGGATAGGAAAATATTGTACTCATAGTTCTTTGAAACTTTTCTTTACGCTAGAAACAATTTATCGAAACTTGAAGTTAAGGAATATAAAGTGACATTTTTTTAAGTTTTTGTTAACGGCGTTTTTTGTTGACAATTTTCTTGTTGATAATTGCAAATACTTCTGTACAGTGTAAACTTCTTTGCTATAAAGTTTATATTAAACTGCAGATAGTGTGAATCCTATAAATCCTAAAAACAAAACAAAAAGCACAGTTTATTGCTTAATTAGATTTTTTTCACAGTACAGTGCTGACTTTTTTTTTTATGTAATTGAAACTTAAATTTTGTGAATGATGTATTTTAGATGTTAATCAGTTTGTTTTACTGCCCTTACTGTTGTTTTCAAGCTTCACGTTTATCTGCCTTTTTTATAGAAAGAAAACAGTGCTACCTTTGTTTCTAAAACCCAATCCAAACGAAGCATTTTTACATGCCCCGGAGCAAGGATACAACACAACTTATGTAACAAGAAAGGAACGCATTTGAGCAGAAGAATTTCTTCAAAACAGGTTTAGGCACAAAAGGAGAAAACCATTCTTCTCTGATAGACGGAATTTCAACAATTCCAATTAATTAAATATTTGTTCGATTCTTTGATTTCAAGTTTAGTGACAGTTTATTTGCAAGTTTAACTAAAACAAATTAAATCAAGCATATCAGTTCCAACTATGTAAGATCGTCCGGGTTGATTGACAAACAATACAAAACAGGTGACCTTGGTTTTAGTTAAGGTTTACAGTAAAATTATAACTGGAAAGACCAATTTCCTTCTAGAAAAGACAGAAGCATAGAGTTATAGATTACATAAATTTGTTTCAATGGAATTGTTCACTAACTTTTTCTGGTGTTCAGGATATCCAAGTAAAATGCTGGCCTTCGAAGTTACTTGTTCGCTTATCTTATTGTTGCCGATGATGTGCCATTCATGCTAATGCAAGACATGAAAAGCTTGCATTGAACTTTATTACAATTCTGCTTCAATAAGTCACACTAGGTATGTTATTATCACTGCTACTTAACACAATTGCTAATTTTTACTTCTAGAAGATAAAGAATAAATTTTTTGTCTTAAATTGTAGACATTTTAGATTATCGATGGTGCAGTTATCTTTAATTCTGATCAACAACTGCTCCGTATTAAATTGATAATTTTATAAATAGTAAAAAATATTGTTCTTCATTTTTATAATATTATTTTATTGCTTTGTTTAAATCTGTTGATTATTTTCATTTAGAAACGGGGTGATATTACCAAGGCATACAAATAATGCAAACCGTGGATGATGTCCAGGCTGAAATATAAGTGAAATCTGCCCAGACAATTCAACGCCCAAATATCAAGCACTCAAGAATTTTAAAGATAAGTATATCATTTTCAAATAACTCCTTATATCTTTTGTAAGGAAATACGCCACAGGAAACTTTCAGGACAAAAAATTAGATTTTTTACATTTTTTTTACCTTACTTACCAGAAATATTAACATTAAATAATTATATTTAGTTATACTTGTGCTTTAGTTATAGGTATATATCTATCTACACATCTGGGGAGGCATTCACCAATTAGAGCATAAAGAGCTTTCCGAGCAAAATGGGAAGTTATTTTTTTCTGGTTTCAACGTTTTCAACTTGAAATAAAATTCATATTTAAAAATAAGATTTTACTTCAAAAACTTATTTACAAAATTTCCAAAAGCCAGAATTTTGATAAAAGTCTAGTGTTAAGAACTAAAGTACATGTTATACAAAAGCCTTACTGAAATGATAATTCGCGTGAAATTAATTCGGCTTCAGAGACTGTTTACTTTTAATTTTTTTTTGCATAACGTATCAGAACAACTCGTTAAGTACAAATCTTCTCGTTTAGAAATGTTGCTATAAAAATACTGCTTATTTATACAATTTTTTTTGTTTGAAATTGGGTCCATTTTTTTTTTTCAACTCACTGGTCACTTGTTAAATTCACCGGTTCGATTAATTTACAAACTTGAACAATACCACAGTTGACGTTTCAGCGTCAACATTAATTATTTACATGAACTCATTTTTGAAGTCAACGATGTTGTTTTCGGGGAAATTGTATTTGGTCAACGAAAGTGGCAAACCATTGTTTGATACATTTTTTTTCCTGCGCATATTTCAAACTTTTATGGTCCATTAATATCCAGCTGATGATCCAATATACATATATAGCTGTTATTACTTCATTTGCATTCATTAATCAACTATTCATGGCAATACTTCCTAAATATAAATCGTACAATTTTTTAACCACGAACTTTAAAAACACTGAAATAAGAATGTCTGATATAATATAACGTCTGACATGGTATAATTTTACTTGCAAGAAATATTGCTCCGATATGCTGTAGGCCATGGGTAAGCCTGAAATTGGCAAAGTTTTGAATTAAATTAAATTTTGAAATTTGCGGTTTTATTCCATTTTTAAAATTAATATGTCGTTTTTTCAATTTTATTTTTTGATAATTGGTTTTTGAGTTGTGCGCCGGCGCCTACATTTATTTATTAAGCATAAGTTCATTTCTCAATTTCGCCATTTGGCATTTTCTCAAGATTGAAAAATGTTTAAATTAGTCGCAAATCAGAGCTAAATTTTCTACAAGGGTTGATTTAAATTTTAGTTTGTTTAAAGTTAGTGTTCTCAACATAAAAGTGGAGACTAAATTTTTTGTGCTAATAGAGAATAAGGAGCGACTTAAGGCCTTTTGTCAGGAATTACCCCGGAGTCATAAAGTTTTGTACTATTTGACTAAAGTCAATTTCTGCCTTTATAGAGTCCCAATTTTTTTGACAGGATGTTATTGACTTTGTCATATTAAAATATTTGTTGTATTCTTCAGACGACGTTATATGTGGATAAGTTGTAAGAATTCGGTGACATATTGTCTTTTGTCACTTCCTTAAGTTTTTTTTTATTCAAAAAACTTATTTGTATTTATTGGAAAAGTTTATTGTTAATTTTAGCGGAGGATATCGCCAATTGTATCGTACGGGTTAATTAATCAGATTGAGATAATATTAATTGTTCACCATGTGTTGCGGCAGTGCTTATTAGTGGATGAATCCAGACAATTGTCTGAAGGAAACTTTGAATATTTTGGTCCAAAATTGTATTTTGTTGGCTTCTGTAAAGTGTTTTTCCAATATTATTTGCGCATATTAGTTAAAATAATAAACAATAAATTAATAATAAATTAATAATTAAAATAATAAGTTAAATAGTAATAAATAAAAACTGAAGATTGATAGTTTGTGTGCTAAACTTGGGAAATCCGAATGCTAAGTTAATCGTGCCGACGACTTCAAAAGTTATTTGATCTGGGTTAATCACAGTGTTTACATAATTAAGTTGATATTGAATACCATTGGTAAAGTCAAGAGTTACTACACTAAAATTGTAACCTGTGTTCATGATTCTCTTTTGGCTTGGTGTACCACTGGGTTTAGAAACCATCACTTTGCCGTTTAATTACCGTTTCTTTCGTGCGTGAAAGCTCATTTGAACGCATCCGGAATTTGAGTGGTAGGTTTCTCTTGTCCTTTCTCTCAACGCCATTGTCTTTCACCATTATGTGACTTCGCGATAATGATCGTCTAGTTTGCAGGTGCCCTGGTTCAACTCCATGCGTGCCATCTCAACCTAAGTTTGAGATGGTGTGTACCGACAACCACAGAAATCAACCGTAGTCCAACAACACAAAAAGGTGGGAATTATGTTTATTTATACTCAACACCCTTACCACAATTAAAACATATTCTATCCAGATAACTATGGGCCTACTGTTTTCTGCTCTGCGTGGTTCTAATCCAATTGTCATTTGATACTGAATATTCCCTAAGATGTCGGACTATTCTATACAAATAACCAATGAGAGAGTAGCTGGCTAAGTGGGACAAGGAAGTCTGGGCTTCTCTTTCCCACTTAATTAGGAAAGAGAGATCTGCCATTAGGAGAGTCTTCACTGAGAAGTCGAGCTGGACGGACGGGTTAAGAGAGTCTTGATCAAGCAGTTGAGCCAAACAGACGTGTTTTCGAGGTAGTCTGTCAGTAGTCAAGCAGTACGGACGTGTTCTGAGAGAGTCTTCAGAGTCAGAGTTGGGGCAGCAGTTGAGTTGAGCGCTGTAAGCTCTCTTCTGCTGCCCGAGTCACATTTAGATTCCTGGTTTGGGTGTATTCGGAGTTGTCAATTTCTATCAATAAACTCGTACCTCATCACATACTGTGTTTCCTCCTCGTTTATTGGATAGTTTGTCTCGGAGACGTTGTGATGTACAGTCAGAGGAGATCAGAGGTCGAGACGGGCTATCGAAGGCTAGGTTAAGAGATCGACATGTGGCGTCCCGTCCTCGGTATGAGGTATTTCCATCCGAGGAGGGCGTGGAATTTTTTGGTTTTTCGACGCAAGATTTGATCTAGTTGAAACGCAAAGGATGCTACAAAATGTGACAATAATTTATTTCAAGTCGAAATATCACATTCAGTCACCTTTAATTTCGGAGTGTGAAGCTCTTTGCGCAATGAAGTAAGGATTCCTTGGCTACAATATGGATTTTTGAAAATTTTAATTCTACGTGAGATAAGTAACTGATTTTAATTGTTTGTAAACATCATGAAGTATAGTTCTAATAAGTATTCACAAGTTTGAAATATTAAATGCTCTACTAGAAGTTAAAGTTCTAGTATATACTTTCTTGGTAAGCAAACGGTGTTCAATAACTTCACGCTTTCAAACTTAAATGCTTATAACTTCATGCTTGTATGCTTAAAGCGTCAAGGCTTAAATTTTTATATGCTAAAAGATGCAAGCGAAAATCATACACTATCTCTCATGCCCTTATGCTGAAATCGTCAAGGCTTAAATTTCTATATGCTAAAAGATGCGAGCGAAAATTATACACTATCTCTCATGCCCTTATGCTAAAATTGTCAAATTTTCAAATAACAAATGAATATTAGATAAAACTGTGGTTAATCAAAAGCTTGCGTTAAAGGAAATAATTTTAAACACTAAATTACCAATAGTCTCTATTCTAAATAACTTATACAATGACAACTAAATTGAGAATTCTATTTCTACAATTAAGCGGACTTACAACTACATCATTGAAAATTGGCTTTATTTAAAAAAAAATGAATCTATTAAAACAATGGCAAAACAAAAAAAATTTCTTCTTACATGGTATGCCGTAAACCCCTAGGTTTAATAGTACGTCTCAGACAGAATTTAGGGCAACGCTTTACCCATGCTAAAGAGCTACGACGGACGTTACAATAAGAACAACGGAAACAATCCCTTGTCCGATGTTTTATCCTAGCTTCAAGACGAGTTTCTTTAATGCTTCGACCGCTATGCTTGGGACAAATACGGTCGCATGTTACACAGTAGGCACAATCATTTTCAATAAGCCTCAACAAGCTTTCAGCGGTGTCAAAATGATAAAAGTGCTTTTGTTCTTTACAAAAACTGCACACGTGACAGCCCGGTTTCCCAGTTTTGGGGTTGATGTTAACTGTACAATGTTTCTCTTTATCTTTAACCTGGAAAGATTATGGATATTAAAAACAAAACAAAAGGAAAGAGAAAGGGACAACAAGAATCAAATTATAATAAACTGCACTTACGTTTGCAAATGTGGCACCACAAGGACAAGTAGGAGACACAAGACGAAGTAATTCTCCATGGGCAATTCCAGCAGCTCGGCGACATCCACAAGGATGGGTTAAACGAGGTTGACTGTGATGTCGGTCAACATGTCCGTTAAATACATGCGGTCGACGAAAGGTGTAGTCCTCGGAATTATAAGGCTTTCCCAGTAACCATGCAGCAATGGCTTCATCACTACAGGTACCACAATAGAAGGTACCTACCTCCAATGATGGATTAACAAGCAACTGGGGGGGGGGTAGACCAACTAAAGAATTAAAAAGGAAATAATGCAAATTAGAGAACGATGGCTCTAATATTATCTTTTGTTCATTTACCACAATCTTCGAATGGAACTTGAATCATAGATGGGTGATTACAACCACGCGGAGTATAAGCACAGCGAAACCACTTAGATTTGTTCCCATGTTGAGCAATAAAATCATCCATGGTATTTCAAGAAGACAAATCGTTGGCTGTAACAGGGTGCAATCTAAGAATTTAAACTATTATAAAATACACAGTATTTATGGGGGGGGGGAATTGAAAGTGAAATGATTAAGATTTACGTGTAAAAAAAGTAGGTGCCATGATCCAGATCGGGATTCACCATACGGAAAGAGGATCGTTCAATGTTAGAAATGCCGGAATAGGCCTGTGGAACATATTAGACACTAAGAAATTGTTCAATGTGAGGAAGAGTAACAGTATAACTTTATCTTACTAGTTCAGGGATCCTACAATCCAATACCCAGGATAATAGATCTCGCGCTTTATAGGTGATTTTAGGATGTGCAGCTGTCCAATCGTCCACATAATCCACGATTTTCTATAACAAAAGAGACATATTCAGACAGTGAACATGACATACATGAAGAAAACATATATATACCTTTTGATTTAATGATCAAATCTTCGAAATAATTGTAACAAAAGGAATGTAAAGTCATGTTGACACTGAGTAGACTGTCAAAATTCTCCTCACTCTCGAGCTGCTTTCCACAGTGCTCTTGGAACCAAAGACACATCTCAAATTCCGTCATTAATGGCAAATTAGTATGGGCTGTGCTGGAACTCTAGTATAAAGATTAAGAGATACAAACAAAAGATACGAAATATGACAAAGAGTTTTTTAGTTGTTACCTGATTCAGAATTCGATTTGTCTCTAGAGAGTTGGAAAACGGTGGACCCGATTTGGTAAACCATTTCACCAATTTTAGCATTGACTTAGAGGGCATAACGTTGGGACAATACGTTTGTTGTGCCCAGATTATAATGGCGGTCAGGAAATTGTGTTTTTCAGACGTAGTTTGACAGATACGTAGTAAGAGGGGTCGAAAATCGTCCAACTATGGAGTATCACATTGATTAGTAAATAAAAAATAATATGTTCAAGAAGTTTGTAGGATAACAATAAACAAAACTTAGTTTCTTCTCTACACTCTTGAGTCCATGATTCAAAAAGGGGCGTATCGTTGAAATTACAGCATCAATGCCAGTCAAATCATTATTCCTATCCAATAGAGAGTATCAATTCTGGTTGAAGGCGCAATTTAGTGAGTCTTCGGTTGCCTTTCTTGATAGGGAACCAATATTGACATAATTTTCGTAACTTCTCTTGAAAAGTATCAAGATCTGATTGGAACGATAAACAAACTGCTGATTTCAGAGAAGAAAACTTTGAGGTTGAACATGTAGTACACACAGAGGAACTTGTAGAAGCAAAATGTTTGACGGCTGAGAGTTAGCATTGGATCCATGGGGACCTCGGGCAACATCATCGATGGTCTTGATTAATTTTTGCAAACGACTATGATGAAATATTTCATTTTCACTCATGTCACGGTTAGGTTTTTTGGAAGAACTGGGCTTGGAAAATAAGTTCTCGAACAGAAAATAATCTGTTCGAGTCACATTCAGATTCCTGGTTTGGGTTTTTTTCGGAGTTGTCTATTTCTATCAATAAACTCGTACCTCATCACATACTGTGCTTCGTCCTTGTTTATCGGATAGTTTGTCACGAAGACGTTGTGATGAACAGTCAGAGGAGGCTAGGTTAAAAAATCGACATACACTCTCACCGTTATAAAGGTGTGAAATTCAAAGAAAATATAGGGGCGGAAGTTAAGCAAAAATGTCAGGGGGTGGTATAGCGAGAGGCTCGTCATTGGTTAGATATGGTATTCCCCACAAGCAACTTATAGCACAGGTCTTATCCGCTTGTTCGGAAGTATGCTGGGTCTCACAGTAGCTACAGAAAAAACATCGCTCAAAATGTTCTTCACGAGTCTCCAACATAAAGTCAATTTCCTGTTCACAACGATAGCAGGTCGGACAGTTGTCTTTAATGTAATTATACAGCTCATTTGCAGACAAAAAGCGTTTGCTACAATAAAGATCATAATGACAACCCTTTGTCCCGGTCTCTGGATTCATGTCGCGAAAACAATTATAAGATTTTTCTTTAACCTTTAGCAAAATTAAAAAAATAAAATCTAAGACAAACAAACACTTTTGCAAAGTTTCCCGCAGAAGCATTTTTTTTCAAACAAATAAAGCGATGAAACTCCCCCTGTGCTACTTCCTTCCTTACGTTTACAACCACATCGTTGCGTGATACGGGCAGGTTGAATATGTTCTTCTAGGTGATTTACATAAACTGAGACGTCAGTGAAACTGTTGGTCGGGTTGGAAGTTTCTGTTCCCCATTTCAAAATTACATGATGATGATTCTAAACTTCGCAGGTTTTACAAAACCAGGTATGGTCATGAATAGGAGAACATTTCAAATAAGCCGGTAACCTAACTAGAAACGTAATCAAAAAGGTAAACATCGAGTAAAGGTTATTAAGTATTAAGCACATCGAGTTAAGTGTTAGGAAACTGTTTTCTTGTTACTGTCAAGCGCCTTAGGTACTCCTAGAATTTCAGGATTTGTATTCTGCCCATCCAAATAGGCAAACCGGTAATATACAACACCACCCAATAAGGTTTCTTCGTGACTTTCTTGAAGGGTATCGCTTGAGTGAAATTGGTTGCCGGATAAATCCCAAAATCTATCACATATAAATCCATGACACAGCGAAACATCAGAATTAAAAAAGTAATTTCTTACGTCATAGCATAATTTTTTGGCATTTATTGACCTTTTCGGTAGATTGGACAACCAGCCAATACCGAATACACATCTTGTTTACTCTGAAACATATGGAATTAGGAACACAATGAATTAAAACATGGTTAAGTTTATGGAAATAGAGTAAACGAACAAAATATCTTACATTTGGCACAATAGTTGGATCTAAGAGTCGATCACAAATACGTTTTGCTAGTTTTCGAATGAATTGCGAAGCAGCCAAAAACTGTCCTTCAGGAAATAGGGTTGGCTGAGCATCATCAACATAATGAACACATATACCCTGCGTTACACTATCGGTCAAATTCTGAATTAAAACATACTCAAGTTAAATCTAAGTAATTGGTTAAAAGGGCTAATGTACTTACATATTTTAAGGCAATATTAGTCAGTAAAGACAAACATGATAATAAAGACCTCTGCATAATTAGACTTAGGTGATTGCCAGTTACTAATATTTGATAGTCGGGTACAACGCCGTTTTAATTCATCCTGGATTTCCCAAAACATAATTTTAGGAAGGCAAGCGTACCAAACAACAGGATAGTTCTTCGATAACACACGTTGCACCTCACGTGATCTTGGTGCTTGAATTAGCCACTGTGAAATTCCTGCCAAGAAAAGTCAGTACGCGACGTCTGACTTCCCTTAATTCAAAATAAACTAAACGTTGTTCTAAAATATAATCAGCTTCTAATTCGACCAGATTTCGGTTTACAAAATTTTACAAACTCGGAGCTAGAAAGACAGAATTTGTTAGATAGTTTTGATATACAGATCCCCAAAGCACAGCCCTAGTAGTTATGCACAACAGATGCAGAAACGGTCCGTATCTCATGTGTACAATTCGATTTTTTAAAATATGTTCTAAGTCTAGAACAGATAACTTCTAGAATAAAATATTTAGAGCCATTACAATGTATGATTGGGACATAATAGAATCCAGATAAGTGATGGGGAACATATACAATGGCAAGGTTAGGGTCATCTCAGAGGCAAAACGATATGTAATAGTTTCGAGACAAACGAACCAAGGTTCCATACGAGCAGCATCAGCTTCCGCTAAAGCTAACCAATTTGTAGTATATAGTCGAAGCTTAGGAAAAACATCGCCAAGATGATAAACATCGAGAGTGCTTAAGAAAGACAGAAGGTGAGTCCAAATAAGTATATCGAAACTAGCAAATGGATGGTCAGCTGCTGTATATGTATCAATGGCTAATTGACTATCATCATCTTTGTTGAAACAAAACGGCAATACTCTAAATAGAGCCCGCTTCCCTTCCTCAGCCAGACGTGCGTAATACAAATGACGAGTGCATCCCAAGGATTGACGCAACATTATCTATAGTAAAAGTATCATCAATTTTATTAACATAGCAGGTTGATGTATAGAGGTTTATAAAATATTTAAAATTAGCCACGGTTTAATCGTGAATTATAATAATTTCGGAGGGTGATTTTTTGATTAAACAATGATAGACAGAAATGCAAATTTAAAAATAGTTGATTGATTTTTTCTGCAGATAACTTGTCATCAGTAAAGTCATGATAAACCTTAAAGCTTTTTTGATCAATTATAAATCGGTAAGCACAGGTATATTGGCTGCGGGTGGGTAAATTATTTAGAGCATAATCAACATCCTGCTCACGATCATTCAAGTCTTTTAAAATTTTCTCCAGAAAGTTAGGTAAATGATAAAAAAGAAGCAGATGCACAAAATATAATTGTTCTGTTGGTCTACGATATTCAATTCCAGGTTGAGTTCCAATAGATTGTTCTATATATAAGTTGGTGTTGCGAATCCATAGGTGAAAACCGGAATAATCAGGAAGGCGATAGGGGAACACATCACCCATACAATTGGTATAGGGCTTAGATTGATGCAGAATAGGGATATCAAGGGCACAAAGCGTAGTGGTTGACTTACAGGCATCTGAATAAAACAGGTAACAATTAACTATACAAATCATTTAGAAAAAGTAGCGGAAATGCAACATAATAACCCAGCAGCGTGATTTCAAGTTGTTTACTGGAAGGACAGATGGGTACGCACAACAGTCAATCAAATTACATTGGGGATAGCAACGGAACGTCAGCAAAAATGGGAGTACACACCCTATAAATTTGCGGCAGAATACCCTTCAATTATATTTTTGCCATTGTTATTAGCAGCGTTACAAATTTATAATCATTTTTGTACTTTCGACGACATTAAGTTTGTTGACATAAACAATGAGTATGTCACATACAGGAATCTTGTAGGTAAGGAGGTTTGGTTCATCTGTTTCAGTAATACAAGGTTGGGAAAGCAGTGCGTGCTGATCACTGAAAAAACTATAATTTTAAGAAATAACCCAAGATTCATTTTCCAGGGAAGAGCAGGGCAGTTATGGGTGGATATGGTAAACAAGAGACGTTGCGCATTTAAAGCGCCAAGATTCCACAACTTCTTTTATAACCCATTTAAGGCAGAATTAATATTTAAATTATATGGAGTACCCAACACCCATCACCACAATACAAACATTAAGGCATACCATACGATACCGTAATTTTTATTGTATTTTAACTGTAAAAAAAACAAGGTAAAAGTAGAAAAGGTAAAAAGTAGAAGTTGTCCTTAACCTAAATTTTAAATCAACAAAAATGGTCTGGCCGAAAATATAGGTTCTATTGAACATTACAAAATATGAAAAAAAAAATCTTCACTCTTCATCGTCTTCCAAAGTTGGGTATGGAATTTCTTCCAATTGCTTAACTTGTAGTGGCTCCGCTTCTGCCTCTTCGTCTTCCGAATCCCACCCGCGTTGAATTTGGGGAGTGCGAGCGGGGTTATACGGCACAATCTCTTCCTCTGTGTGGTATATTAACACAAGACAGTAGATTGACACACGACGGAGTCCAATACTAAAGTGATGTTATTTAACGAAAAGTTAAAGTGTTAAACAGAGAGAAGGTTTCTAATCTCTAATCTAAAGTTCAAATAGAAGGTCAAAAGAACTTAGCAATTAAATGTATAAATATGCAATTCTGCACTTCTGCACTAAAAAGCATAAATCATAATTTTCGCAATTCCATCACGCCATATATCACACTCTGGATCTTCCCCGTCCCCTGGCGTTTCACTGTCATTTAGATCCGTTGACCAAGCGCTGTCACTTTCGTTCGTTGTCACGTCGCTGTCACTCTTAACTTCCGATGTCGATGGAACATGAGGGTTGATGACCTCCTTGGAAGCGTTGAAAGTCGCATAGGAAATTTCCCCTAAAAAAGGAAATATAGGGAAATTTGTCAGTTGGATTTTTCTAAAGTTGGCAGTTAATTTTTACAAACTGAAATCTTTGAAATGGAATCAACAGAAATGTAAAATCGAAAATAGAATTCAAAATTATTTTTTAAACTGACGCTTACTGTCACTAACGGTTTTGTTCTAGCTCGGCAGCACCGAACGCTGCATCACGTTGAGACGTCAGCGTCCTGATTTCCAGTTTCTGCAGTTTAACTTGATCTTCCAAGGCGAAAATCCTTTGGAACAACTCGGCGATATGCACCTTTGCGGTTTTGAATTTTGCCGCTGCAGCGAACGTTAGAAGATCACAGACTTGAATTTGCGCCTGTTGGTCTTCAACGGTTTGTTTCAATGCTTCAATCGCCCGGTTATGGTATGGGCCAAAAGTCACTTCAACTCTTGAACAAGAACTTATTTTAGGCATTTTATTTCTTTGACTTTATCAAAAGCAAAACTTGCCCTACGAGAGCTGCATCAGAACTGAAGTCTAAACCCTGAAGTCTACTTTGTCTGCATCAAGTTTAACAGGGTCATTTAACCCTCGCTTTAGGAATGGTTCCTTTTAATTCTGTGAAGATGCGACTCTTCTCCACTTAACACCTACTACTCTACGATCTACACCTTCCATAGAAAAGGGTCTTCGAGGGCCCCCTGCCTCGCAACACCTTCCTGCAAAGTTGTCTGTTAAAAGTTAAAACTAGTTTAATGTCTCTGATAAAAAAAAATGGTCGTTTGCCTTTTTTTATTGTCTTGAATAAATTCTTCCCTGATTCCGAAGGCGAACAACCAGCGATATGCAAACTAGGAAGACTCTCCAAGAGATAAGGCATCTAATCCCTTTCAACCTCCAGGTACCAACCAGGCCCTCGTACTTTTACCTTCTCGTCTCTCGCACCACCACCACAAAACCAACACCCCAAACAAGCCCTCAATGCCAATTGAAACCGCCCCAACCAACGCACATCTTTACAACAAACTAAAACAAACGACTATCCACTTCCACTCCAATAAATCAATAAAAACAACCAGAATCTAACAATCCATTTTTAAACACCATACAGATCATAAAATCCAAAATTTTGTAAACCCAAAAAAACTCCAAACACAAACTCCAAAGAACCAAACACCCCACGCCTACCCAAGGACAACTAGGCGCCATCCGCCATGACACTACATGACCAGCGACAACGTTGCCCAGCGACATTCCTGCATGTGTTAGGGTAGAACTAATGACATTCTTACCTACTTGGGCTAATATCAACCTCGCAATGTTTTTACCGCTCTTCCACCTTAAAAATACATAGTATGAATTAGAAAGCATGGTGTAAGAATAAAGTGAATTAAAAAAATTTACTGTCTTGGATTTATGACCACATGGGCAGTTTAAACAAGTTAAACGATGGTCCTCTCCATATGCTATTCCACACTCTTGAGCACATCCACACGGAAGAGCAAAGCGATGGGCGAGATGAACAGTAGTCAAATGAACCTTAAAATCTGTCAAACGGTAAAAAGTGAAGGCATCACTGTCCACCTTACGATGCAACTGTATTTTTGCAACTGCTTCATTATGACAGGCACCACAAAAGAATTTGCCCACATGGAAAGCAGCCTTTACTTCCAAGTACTTTGGAAAACCATTTAAAATATAAGATAACACCAGTTTCAAAATATTACAAAGATAAAAGAGTTAATACAAACGATTACATAAATTAACACTTACGACTCAGTTTATTTGGAATCAAAACTGATGGTTGACTACACCCTCAAGGGATGTGGGCACATTGGTACCATTTTGTAGTATTCTCACAAGTATTGTCAAAATCTGTTACAGAACGGTTGCTGGAAAACTGATTGGCGTCCACAGGCAACATTCTAAATTAAATGATATACTATTTTAAGCATTGTATTGGCTATATTTTATTTTCGACATTACTATTACCCAGTACAAATATAAATATCTCTATCACAATCTACGTTCATCAGACGGCCAAAGACTTTCAAAATACAATGATTTCCAGCATAGGCCTACAGAACAAACATTATGGCAACAAGAACAAAAGTGAAACATGAGTATTGCATTTTGATAAAAATGATTAATAACCTGTTCAGGGTTACGCCAATCGAGAAGCCAGGATAATTATAGTTTGCCCTCAGGAGTCATCTCTTGACCTTCAGCATCTGGTCCAGCAGAGTTGAGATGATGACGGGTGAGATATTGGGGACAACAATGTGGAACTATAAGTGGTAGTTGAATCATTTACATCTATGATAGAAGACTTCCTTTTGTTAGATGACGACGGTTGAGAGTTTGGGAAATAAAAAAAAAAGCTGTCGATGAAGGAGGTTTTTTTTTACGTGAATTTGAATTAGAAATGGAAATCTCGGGAGCAGTATATCTATTAAGGGATGGGGCAGATAAGTTTTCATCAAACAAGACGGAAATTTTTCTTTTCTTGGAATTTGATGTTGGAATCGAAGGCTGGGCTGAATCAATAATAAAAATTTACGATATATCATTCATTTGGCAAGTGGGATTTGAATCGAAGACTGATGACGGTAGGTGTTAGGAAGTAGGAAGAAATTGGTGTTTGTTGTGGAAATCACTTGTGGAAATCGGGCTCTTAGGTTTCGAGAATTCCAGGGTAGTTTCGAATTTTTAACAGCCTAGGTTGGATCTTCAATATTTAAGGAGGAGACAGAATTGGATGAAGCAGAAGGAATAACAGTTTCATTAGAAGATATCATGGGTGAAGAAGTAAAGGCGGAACCAGAAATAGATGCTGAGGAGTTATCCTTATCATCGGTGATATCAATCATATCAAAAGAATCTGGCGGATTTACTCCTTTAATATTAATGTCTTCAGGTGATAGAGGCAAACCATCATCAAAGCAAATTTATCTCTACTGGCGGAAATTTTAAATAATAATGGAAGACTAATGGTGGGAAGAAACGACTGAATTACGGGTGTCATAGTGCTAACAGTGTCGGCTAAAACAAATTAATCATTGAATTAGTAAAATAAATAATAATTGTTTCACGGAGACCAAAACTTACTAGAATTGGAGATATTTTTGACAGCAGTAGCAAATTCAGGAGCATTCAAATTTACGTTGGTTTCTTGATTTATACTAGCCACTAACAATGATAGTTTACGTTTAATAATTGGATCTAAATCATCAAAATCTTGAGACATAACGGCGTGAAATTCAGTTTGAATGAAGAAAGTTATTTTAAAATTGCTACTACTCATATTATCCTCCAAAAGTTCTCTGCTAAAAGATGGGATAAGTGGTGACGCGGAAGATTTTTTATCTATTTTTGACAGATGAAAGGCTTCAACAATTCCATCATTATCAGAATATTCACATGTGTCGGTAGTATGTGAGTCGTCAGCTCAATTAGGTAAAAGCATTGCAGGACTTGAGGAGTGCCGGTGTGAATCTTTGTTTTCGGGGGAAGTAACATACAATTCGGTTTCAGTATTTTTGACGGAATCGGTATCCGACTCCTTTGGATAACATGCAGGACTACATAGATGATAAACAATCTCATTCTCGGTTTCATGGGAAGAATCTTGGTCCTCATGATCAGAAGAAACAGGAGTGGCTGCAAAGTTGTTCAAATAATCAGAGTCGGAGGATTGAGTCTAAGACGACGGTTTCTCGTTCGGTGATGTCATAGTAGAAGGAGGAACGATTGAAGAAGTTGCTATGAAGACGTCAGTCAAATTTTGCTTTCCATTACGCATTAGTAGAGACGAAGAGATTTGATTAAAATCTGAAGGAAAACTAGAAAAAAAATGAATGATGATAACATGAATATCCGAAAAAATTCAATAGGAAGTGATTCAGAATGATTAATTCGAGTAAGGAAGAGGTTTATGAGGAAATGAATTAAGAAGGTCCATAAAGAAATTTCTAAGGTAAAGAGTGATTTATTGGATTTAAAAAAAATTGCCTTTAATAAGAAACTTACTTGAGTGGTGTTTCCAATAGCAATGATCTTCATTTTCACACACGTTTACATGGGTAGATGAAGACAAGTTCAAAGCCAATAGTGAGATTGTTTTAATGTTGTGTGATTTTGATCTACTTCAGGCGCTTCACTGATATCTAACAATAAATATTCAAGACGGATAAGTTGAACAAGGTTATAATAACTGAAATTTTTTTTATTATTATTTGTATTTAACATATTAACAGACGGCTCATACACAAGTTCAACAAATTACAAATTGGATTCACGCATTTATGGAACAAAAAAAAACAGAACAGAACAAAAAAAATAATTCACCGGAATATAAATTAACTTCCAACTCTGTAACTCTGTCAATGGTGGAAGAGATATTTGAATGAGAATCACAAATAATCAATGAATGGTGAGGTCTCGAAATATGTTGGGGCTCCTCAATAACCATTTCTATGGGAAAATAATAGAAAGTCGAATTAATTACAAAGTTCATAAGTAATATTGTTGATGATAAATAGTAATAAGTACCTGTAACAGGAAGTGGAACTTCTAACTGCTCATGTAGAGGCGAATCCAAGTCTATGTATAAAGCGTTACTGTCGGTACTGCTAGAAAACTCCATAAGAGGACGGGTAGAAAGTAACATTGGAGATGGCGACAGTGAAGGTATACTGTAAATTTGTAAGGAATTTGTAATACAATTCTAATGAACTAAAACCCACTATAATGTGGCCTTACATTAGTACATCTTAAAATTATATTATCATTAAAACTTAATTAGCACAATTGCACATCCCCCCAAAAAAATATTCAAATTTACAATCTCAATTCACACAAAAATTAAAATGATTGTTATACAGTGGCGAATTTGTGCCATACAATCTTGAAATATTAACCAAAGCCTATGAAGTTTTCATCTTTTTTCGGGAAAAAGTTTAAAAAAATTATGCTTTAATCTCATAATCTTAATAATGCCATTCAACTATTGGCGGTACTCATCCATTTAAATTACATCCAAATCTATCACTTAGAATTTTAACAACTCGGTTTTTTTTTATTGATGCATTAGTCAGAAATTGTTGTCCGACGAGGTAATTAGTTAAACCCTTTCACCCTTTAATTAATGAAAGTTTGAGGCCAGAATTAAGTCTTGCATCCATAAAAATCCCAAAGGCTTTGAAGATTTTGCAAAAGTGGTAGGATTTTCACTACTCACTAGTAAATTGCGCAATTTTACTTTTTCTATAGTTACTTTGCCGAAGTAAGAATTATTGCTAATTTAGTCTTATTAGGTATTCTAATTTTGAAGGTCTAACTCTAGTTTAACTATTAAACTTTATAATAATGGAATCGCGTAAATTGAAAAAATATAAAATATAAAAAGGATATAAAAAAAATTATTTACTGCCGTAAATGCACCGTACACGGAAGTTATATTTTGAAATTCAAACAGTGTTTTTTTTTAAGTTTATTTAACATACCCTAGTTTCGCGACTATAAGCCGCTCCCGTGTATAACCCGCACTTTGTTAGGTTTAGATAAACGCACCAAAAGA
>JAQFYP010000970.1:0-18087 GCA_034694865.1 Bilobella braunerae | reverse complement strand
AACAAAAACGCAATCTTATTAACCACAATTCCATGTTACAGTTGGATTACATACCCACATCAGAACTACGTCGAAGAAGACGTCCACTACATAACTGTCTATCCTCACATTTTCGATGACTGTTACACTCCATATACACTGAGCGTTGGGTCTGCACGGTTCGTCGGCGTCGAGAGGTTCTATTTGTTTCCGTTAATTGCCTTGTTTGACGGACGCTTTTTTACCGGAAACTCCACCAACCTTCGGAAAGAAGAAGAAGTTTCGGATATTGGTTACAGTGTTGAATCTGTTCTTACCATCGGAGCACAAGTGGAATTTTTTCAAGAGGTCAACTTTGGAGGTGATTCTGCTTGCTACGAAATTCATCCAGACAACTGCGTCGAATCCGTCTGTTACTGGGAGCGTATAATGCTGGACGACCTACCGTGGGGCACATATCCCGGGTCAGCGAGAGCTGGTTGCAGCTCTGGAGCAAGTGTTGTCAAGGCAACCGCAAACAACGCTACTGTAAATGTAGCGGTACCGCAAAATAATTAAAAAGTTCTGTTATTGCTTACTTTCGGAACGCAATGAATATGAATTTTTGAAATATGAATGATTTTGAAATGAATTTTTTCTTTACAGAAGGAATGTTCTATTTGACAATAAATTCACTTGCAAGCCAGTATTAACTGTACGTATTAGGACACACGCTCACCTGTGTCTCTTAAATTTTGTTTTCAGAAATTGGGTTGAATTGCATTGTAGATGAAATACTTTGAAATGTGTGCCAAAAAGGAATCCTACATTCTACTTCTGGTTAAGCTAAGAGGAGTAGAATGTTGGAGAGTAGTTTGGCGCACCAAAACTAAACTAAACATAAACTCAAAACAGTGTTTCCCCTACCATGCAATCCAACCCAAAAGTTTGCAAAAAAAAAAAAAAAATACACGCATGGAAATGGTTGCGGTGAAGTCGACGAAATCGTCCTTTTCCTCAAACGTGTGGAAACAGAAAGTAGAACTAGCAACGACGCATTTTTGTTGGTCATTTATAGGTTTCAAATTTATGAAACGAATGGTGCCTATTTTGGTCGTGTACGTTCGCATGTTTCCATTTAAAAAATGGTTTTTTTTTCGACAATAATATCTAAAAAAAAAAAAAAGGAACTTTACGAGGTTTTTCTTTCTGGGAAAAAAAAAGTACGTTTTTGCTACATTTGGTGAAAGTGAGACTTTCTCTGCACCGGCAACCTTCCACATTTGTTTAAAAGAATGCTTTAATAGAAGTTTTCTCGACAATAATTTCTTTTCTTAAAAAAACTTTTCGATTGCTTTTTTTCACTACGAGAAAAATATATCTTTGAAAACTTCAGAGTTAACACATTAACCGAAACTTGAATAAACCAAATGAATCATATTTATGGACAATCGAAAATAGTAATAATAGGAAACAGCTAGTGCGGCTAACAACAGGCAGACCGTGGTAATAATTGAAATTGTAAAAATCATACTAGAGTTCAAGAGGAGTTTTATTTTATTTTCTTATTATTATTATGTCTTGGAGTTATTATGTCTTGGAAATGGTATGTAAACCAATTAACGACATTTTAACCTTTTAGCATTTTTTAAATGTAAATTTTTGTATTTTAGACTTCGAATTTTTGTTTTAATTTGATTCTTTATGTTTAAGCTTCTAAATCTCCCATTCCAGCCTATTTTACCCGACAATTTTATTAAATGTATTCCGCCTTGATCCGTGCAGTAGGTGTCCAAGAACATGAACGTGAAAATAGATTCAAATAAATTTGCATTTTACAAGTGACCAATCGGTAGTCAAAGTAGGTTGAACCAAAACGATGTAAATAATTGAAATATGAAATCTAAAACGAAAGTGAGTTTATACGCTCACAATGTTTATTTTTATTTGACAAATTTATATGTAAACATATATAAGATATATATATTTAACGGGTTGAAGAAGCTGGGGCATGGCATGCGCCGCTCACATATACAAGAGGAAATGGACAAGTGCACACGCCATTCGGACAAATCGGCACTTGGTTAGAATTTCCACCGCATTGCGGATTATTGGTGCATGGGTCAGGACTGCCCTTAAAGCAGGAACTTCCTTGGATGTTAAAGCTGGTACACGAGCAGGCTTGATTGACACATGACAACCCTTCGTTTTGTGCGCAGTCACTATTTGTCGAGCATGTCATTTTGGCCAGTTTGAGGCAAACGTTGGAACCAGGTTGAGTTCCGGCGGTGCAAGTGCAGGTACCGTTGGTGCAGGTGGTGCCAGGCTCACACGATAGTTGGCCATCGCAATTGCTTCCTACAGGAAGCACGCACGCATTACAGTTTTTATTTGGAAATGTTCCACTCTGGCACCTGCAAAATCCATTGTGACACGAAAAATCTCCGCTAGCCGAGTAGCAACCACCATTGTAACACGCACTGTTCAAGTACCCTAAACTTCCACAATTTGAAGAGCCAAGTGATACTATAACATTGAAGAGCAGTCCTGCAGCAATGGTAATCAGCAACATGTTTTCTAAATTTAAAAAAAAACTCTAGAATTTTATGAAAAGTTAAACTAAAAAATAAACCGGGGTAAAACGGTATAACCACGCAGCGTCAGTTGAAAAATGATGCAAATTATAATAAAGCGTTAATATAAGTAAAATAAAAACGCACGTAACTTAAGTTGCGTATTGAACTAGTAAGAATAAACTCCATGAATAAAAACACAAGAAAAAAAATTCGGATTTGGGGGTCAATATGAGGGGGAAGGGTCAGGCCCTCAAGACCCATTTTTGAACTTGACCTTACTTCTGACCCCCAAAAGATTCTCCCAAAAACAGATTTCAAAAAAGTTAACCCGTTCGAGAGTTATTGCGCCAAAAGACGGACAGTCGAACATACAGACAGAGTCTTCCCATAAAGCAGCTAGACACTACTTAATAAAAGCGCGCTGCTGCGCACTGGAACTACTCTGTTGAAAACTATTAATCGCTTTTAGCAACTCATTTTTGAAAAGAACTGTAAAAATGATGTCATTATATAGGTCTCGTGCATCTAATATTAGATTCACGGTAAAAATGGTGTGTCATTACATAAGTGCCGGGTCTCTTACATGTAATTTACGGTAAAAATGCTATGTCATTATATAGGTGCCGGGCCTCTATTAGTATGTTTTGGAATCATGATTAGTTACTTCACCCGAGTTAGGTTAGGAAAAACGCATTTGGGTACTTTTAAAAAAACCGGAACAGACATCTGGCGATTTTCAACAGAGTAATAAGTATCTAGACTGTATCATACTACATTAAGACTTGACCATGAAATGTAATTCTAATTATGCTAATTTATGGTTTCCCTCTGTCTGTTTGGCCGTGTGTCTGGCTGACCGTCCGATTATCATCATTATCTTGTCGAACTACATTATATCTAAAATCTATTTATTTCCGCGCGTGAGTTTGTGGATATCCGGGCCAGATCAAGATAATTTTTGTTTGACCAACAGGTAACCTTTTAGGGTTCAAAAGTCAATGAATTGGGGCCAATTTGTGCAGCTAAGAAGTTTTGCAACTTTAAGTTTACTTAAGAAATTAATTTTTGATTCAGCAAATCATTTATAAGGGCCCGACGGCAAATTTATTGACAAAATAAGCAACAACTGGAATATTAAACCGGGAAATTGGAAGAGTTGCAGGAACAAAAAAAAATCTCAACAAAAATGTTTTGAAAACTAAAAATCATATTATCTTTAAGAAGGAAGCAAGGTGTTTTGTCCCAAATCTAACTTTCCTATAGTCGCCAGAATTGTGAATTTTGACTGCAATTGTAAATTGATTAACTCAGAAATAGTTCTAATAATAAATAATAGTTCTAAAACGCCAAACAGACAAATAGCCAAATTTCGAATTGGGCGAATAAAATTAAAAACAAGATGTTTGTTGTTTGTCGCCTTACCTGTGTCGGTCGATATAATTGGCTATTTTCAAACCTCAAATGATGTTTACTTTGCTCTTATTATTTTTTAGTTTAGTTTTTTTTTTACTTACTTTTTCAATTTTAAGGAACTAACGAAATGTTACATTATGTCGCCGCGTTTTATTTATTCTCATCCAAACGTCACCAGGATTTTGTAACTGTTTTTTTTTGCAAAACACTTTGCTAATTTCTTAGCAATAAATAGTACATTAGATTATTTTCAACATCAATTTTAGGTGAAGTAAGGTTGCGTCAAAACGACAAACTAATAAACAAGCTCGAAATGGCAATTACAATGATTATTGTATTTGTTGGATAAAATTCCTGTTGAATAATATTGTAACGCTGCGCCAGGACGGCACAAAAATTGAAGATAGGTCGAATCAACTACAAGGGCACAGTGGTCGAAAAGCCTGGTTTCTTCGTCCAAAATTCAACATTATAAATTCGGGTTGGCCAATACTAAATTTAATACATTTAATAGAGATGTAATTTTCAGTAAATTTTTATAGTCATAGTTTAATAGGGCTTGGTGTAAGATGATGACAAACTTTCACAAATTGCTTGCTGGCAATGGAAGAAAGTTCAAACGCGAAGACGCGCCATCGTTTTTAAATCTGTTTAGCCTTTATCAATGTACTTTAGATGGTGAAGAATTACTTGAATTACAAGAATTACAAGTGTACTTGAAGTACAAGGATATTCACAATTTGTCTCCAAGTGTTTCAAAATACATCAAGAATAGTAGAAAATGAATGAGTTGAACTTAAAACGCATTAAATTTGTTAGCTAAATTTTGAATAACATTTTGTCCGGCTTTTATTGAAATAATGTCTTCCTTTAAACAATTGATTTTTAAACGCTTGTAAACATCTTGCTAATATCTTTGTACTCCAAGTACATCGTACACTTTTGTTTCTAGTTATTCTAAATTCTAGATTTAAATTATTACAGTACTTACATGATTTTTATAAAAAAAAAAATGTTTAGTGATTTTTGGAAACAATTGACATAACACGGTTTAAATGGAAAACAGCGAACCTGGACCCAAGAATTTCTAAAAATGGTAACAGTTGAAGCCATTTATCTGGACCGCCTTACAGAGTAAAAAGATTGATCTGGTGGCAACTATAATTATTCGCCAATTAGTGTACTTTAATTAAGGCAAAACTGATTTAAAAACGATGGCGCGTCTTGGCGCGTCTTTGCATTTGAACTTTGTTCCATCATGCAAATTGTGAAAGTTTGTCATCATCTTACACCAAGCCCTATTATAATATGACTATAAAAATTTACTGAAAATTACATCTCTATTAAATATATTAAATTGAGTATTGGCCAACTCGAATTTGCAATGTTGAATTTTGGAGAAAAAAACCAAGCTTTCGGACCACTGTGCAGTGCATGCGATTCAGACACGTCGCTCGTGTTCAACACAAAAAAAACGATTCGATTTTTTTTTTACTTTTATTTTTAAAATAGGGAGTTTCATAAAATTAAAATTTTCAAAAATTCATAACTTTTTTTTTTGACGAGACCGCACAAATCTAAATGCAGATTCGAACTCAGCGACCTTGAATTAGTCTAAGAAAAATACGTTGGGTCAAAATTTGGGCTACTCCCCAATACTATAATTTTTCCAAAAATACATCTGTCGAAGTGGACGGTTCAATAGTTTAGGGGAAAGTGACTGTTTTATTGTGTTTTTGAAAAATTGAAAGTAGGTAAGATGTAGGGAACTGAATTAGGCCGAATTGGAAAAATTTTGGTATTTAATTGAATGATTTAACTGTAGTAAGTACAAAGAACACTGCATAATCGAGTGTTCATTAATTGGTTTTGTTAGTTAACGCTAACAGTTGGTAATTGGTAATTAATTGTAAGTAGTTGAGTTAACTTAAAGTGCCTTCTGCTGTAGAAGTACAAAGAGGACTGAGAAGGAAGAGAGGAAGAGGAAGCACACGGACGCGAGTTGAGGAACGAGAGACAAGGAAGGGAAAAGCGCCTCCTCTGCTTCCTCTTCCTGGATAATGCTAATTTAAATTTACCGCCTCTTGAGCGCCAACGCTCATACTCATAGACCGAGTGACGATCGTGGCTTCCACGAACAACATCAATTACAATTATCAAAATACAGAACTTTTTTTTTTTTAAGTTAGAGGATGTAACTTTCTGAGTGCGACAACATTGGTAAGACTGATTTTCAAATACTAAATAGAGTAGTCGCAAGTTTTTCGGAAATCGAAGGCAGTTGAAGGAATTTATTTTAGATGTGTATTTTCTCAACAAGACAAAATTGTTGAATTTATTTGTATATAAAAAATACTTTTACATTGAAGTATAGCACTGTCATGTAAAAAACTACAGTGGTGCAACCTTTATGAAGCCCGAGCTAAAAATGATTTCTTTTACGTTGGTAAAATACTGAAAAATAATAAAAGTGACGCAAATACTGAAATATGTTACCGAATATACAGTTTCGTGAAATTGTTAATGTGTAAACAAACCGACTTAGGCAAATATTTTAGCAGTTTTGAAATAAAAAGTTTTGAAAACTTGTTAACAAGATGAACAGTTTTGAACAGTTGCCGACAGAATTAACAATGGTCGGCACCCCGCACTTTTAGCTAGTCAGGGGCCGTACCGGGTGCCGAAAACAAAGCGCCACCCGGCACCCATTTTTTTTAAGTGCCAAACCGGAGCTGTCAGTATGGCACCCACTTTTTATAAAGTGTCGAGTCGATGCCGAGCCGGGTGCCCGGCACCGGGGCCGGAAATTTGCCGGGTGCCGTAAAACTCTAGGGCAAGGTCAACGGCCGTTTCTAATATATCATTTCTATAGATGACCTCACCAATTTTTGTCATGACTTGTCGGCGTCAAATATTGGAGATTTGTGGGAAAAGAACATCGGAATTTAATGTAGTTTTCACACAAAGGTGGCATATTTGCATACTAATAACAGTTAGGCTTATTTCAATTATGCAATGTGAGCAGCATCAGTAACGCGTTCAACTTAACGCAGATGATGACAAATGAGAAGGAAACTGATAGCATTGTGATTTCACAGTAGGCTACATCTATACTATAAAATTGTTCGTCAGTCTGTCCGTCTGTCTGTCTGTCACCGATGCCTGCAAAAACCGCTAAAGCTACAGGCGCCATATTTTACACATAATTGAGGTATGCATCTGGGGTGGTTTAGGGCCAAACTCCGGTCAAAATTTACGTCCGGTTTTTCCAAGGTCAAAGGTCAAATGCCACATTGCCCAAAATTTTAGCATAAATTCAACATATTTTGTCCTATCCTGTTAAGAATGCTGGAGATACCTGCGCCATTTTCTGCATAGAAGTGAAGTGGTATACTGAGGTGAATTTGGGTCAAAAATTGGTCAAAATTTACTTCCGGTTTTTTCTGGGTCAAATATGACAATGCAAGAAATTGCAACGATTTTAGTCTTATCCTGTTAAGACTGCTGGAGACACCTGCGCCATATTTCTAATAAAAGTGAAGTGCTATGCTTGGGTGAATTTTGCCAACGTTTGGTAAAAAATTTACTTGACCCGGGTTTTCCAGGGTCAAAGGTCAAATGCACAACTGCTCAAACTTTTTATGTAATTTTAACGTATTTTGTCCTATCCTATTACAACTGCTGTAGATACCTGCGCCATATTCCCCATGTAATTGAAGTGCTTAGCTGGGATCAATTAGGACAAACTTTTGGTAAAAACTTACTTCCGGTTTTTTCAAGGTCAAAGGTCAAATGTGACAATGCTACAAATTTTAACGTATTTTGTGCTACGCTGTTAAGACTGCAGGAGATACCTGCGTCATATTTTGCATGTAGGTGATGTTGCTGGGGTGCATTTGGGCCAAACTCCGGTCAAAAATTACTTCAGTTTTTTCCAGGGTCAAAGGTCAAATTTCAAAATGCCCAAAATTGAATGTGTTTTATCCAATTCTGCAAATACGGCTGGGGCTACGGCCTTCAAATTTTGTACAAAATTCAAGTTGGTGCTTTGGGTGATTTAGGGCCTAACACCGGGCAAAAGTCACTTCCGCTTTTTTCAACCTCAAATTTTAAATGTCAAAATGCCCAAAATGTGTTTATACAATTCTGTCAAGACTGCTAGGGCTAGGGCCGGCATATTTGGTACATAAATATGGTCTGAAAATGGGATAATTTAAGGCTAAACTCCAGGCAAATTCTACTTCCGACTTTTCCAGGGTCAAAAGTCAAAATGTCAAATTGTTCAAGTCTTAACGTGTTCTATATAATAATGCAAAAACCGCTGAGGCTAGGCGAACAAAATTGTGTAGAGAGTTTTGTAAATCTGGTGATTTAGGCCAAACTCCAGGCCAAATTTTCATCCGTTTTTTAGGGTCAAACCTCAAATGTCAAAATACCTTAAATTTAACGTGTTCAATCCGATCTCTCAAAGATTGCTGTGGCTAGGGGTGACATTTGGAACATAAATGAAGTTTGAAAATGAAGTAATTTGGCGCTAAACTCCATACAAAATCTACTTCCGGTTTTTTCCAGGGTCAAAGGTTAAATGTCAAAATATCCTAAATTTTACGTGTTTTATATAATTCTGCAAAGACCGGTCGGGCTATATGCGCACAAAATTGTGTAATGAGCTTTGTAAATGGGGTGATTTACTCTCCCCAACAAACTCCGGGCAAAATTAACTTTCCATTTTTTTAGGGTCAAAGGTCTAATGTCAAAATACCCTAAATTTAATGTGTGTTATCTAATCTTATCTAAGACCACAGAGGTTACCGGCGCCATATTTGGTATATAAGTGAGGTTTGAAATGGGGTAATTTAAGGCCATACTCCGGACAAAATTTACTTCCGGTTTTTCTAGGGTCAAAAGTCAAATTTCATTATAGCCCTAACGTTAATTTGTTTTATCTAATCCCGAAAATACCGCTGGCGCAAAATTGTGTGCATAAATTAGATTTGTGATTGAAAAAGTTCATGGCAAAGCTTCGGGTAAAATCTATTTTATTTCTTGAATTCAATTTCAAATGTTGAAATACCCTAAATTTTAAGGGTATTATCATATCCTGCAAAGACCGCATAAACTGCAAGTATTTTGCAAGTAAATCTGGTTAGTATCTGGGGTGCTCAGACCCCGGGCAGTAGGTACTTCCGGTTTTTCAAGGGTCAAAAATCAAATGTGGCTTAAGTTCAATTTTGATATTTTCCGCGTATCATATTCTAATTCTACTCTACTCTAATTTACTAATAGAGCTACATGTGTCCTATTTTATAGGTAAAAAGGTTGATAGCTAGAGTGAATAGTGTACAGTCCCAATTAGAAGCTAAGTTTTGATCACAATAAGCGAATTTTTCTAACGGCTATTCTCATAATGGCCTGGATAGCTCCACATTCTGGGGTCTTTCACTTATAATGACGGCGGGAATATTGTTACTACGGGAGGCAGCAAGCAAGCGTCGCGAAGCGACGCGACACAGCTAGTGATTTATATTTTTATAAAATTTGTTAAGATAAACTGTAGCGTTGACTTGAATTATTTTGTGAATCCTCGTGGTTCGGACGCTCTGAAATTGATTATTCGATTTTTGGAGTTTTGCTATTGTTTCACGCCAGTTTACAATTAGGGAAGTTCCGATTGCCATGCAATACTGGAACCACCACAAAAAGCATAATGATCCATTTTCATTTTTTGCATCGATAATTTTAATAACTTGGTTCAATTCTACTGAAGCTACTTGGGTGACCGTTTTAAAACAAATTATTTCTATTCTTTATGAGTTCACGGGTCGAGATAAATTTACTGTTCGGCACGGTTCCGGTAAGTACAAATAGGGCTTCAATATATGTACTCGTATGACTTTCGCTCTCTGTTATGTTGTTAAATACAGCGTACACTACACCCCCACCAGCAACGCGCCAATATTTACCGGATTCGATGTAGTTCTGAACCTGTTTCAGCAAACAGTTAATTGTTGTTAATTGAATGTTAATTAATATATATATTACAGTTTGCAACAAAAGCATTTTGTAATCATATGGTAACTACCTGAAGGACCCGGTCCTAGTACAGGAGAATTTTATTTATCTTTGCTAGCCTTAACTATATTTCAAAATTTCCTAAATTAAAAAAGTCGCTCTTTTGTCTCTCCTATATTATTTTTGTTTTCATTTTTATCATTATTAGTCTATTTAGTTTTTATTTTTTCCTCTAGCACTGAAGTTGTTTTAGCATGCCCGATCCTACGTTAAAAACATTTAGCAGCACGTTAACTACATCAAATAAATACCTCATCGGCTAGGATCACAGGAATGCTTCTAGTAATTGTATTTACACCGTGAATTATTTCATGAACATTTGCATCGGAAGTACCAATCGGCGGCGTTAGTATTTTCAGGTTCAGTTCTGGCAATGGATTTACAATAATGGTTTCGTTTTCTAGGATGTACTCCCTCAATACACACTCATCTTTGCCCTGACGTAGAGAAAAACGGAACACACCCAAGACGCCAGATGGAAGTTTTTCAAACGGACTTTTGTGTTTGGTAAAGTCGAAATTGAAGTATTTCAGTGCACTGGTAATTATCTGCAAATATCGGTTAAACATGGGATAATATAAATTTAAATGAGATCGCGGCATCAGTAATAATAGTCAACCGTTGCAAACGCACGTAACCAAGTAGCGTATTGTACTCAAATGGACAACGGGGGTCGCTTTGGGGGTCATACATTGGAAGGGGCAATGTCTGGGGTTACTTGTTTTATTAAAACTATTATAACAACTCGTTTCATAAAAAAAAAACAGAAAAATCTCGAAAAATTCAATTTTTCAGCTTAGGCGTCATTTAGGGGTCCCGCATGCCGCAACCAGACACAGACAGACAGAGCGTTCTCACAGAGTCGCTTATACGCACATTTAATAATACTATAATGTGGTGGTATATTTTACCCAGGTGGAGGTTTCCAGATCCAATGGCTCAAACTTACGTATATGTAAACTACAGGAGGCCATACCAGCAGCCATATCTTTATGGTAGGTTGCACCAGGATATATTGTATACGAACAAGCAAAAGACTCAATTAGCAAAAAGGCTGAAACGTACTTTAACATGTTAAAGTGGAAATGAAGCACAAAGGACTAGATTCCTTGCTAATAATCTTGGCAATTTATATAGTAATTTTTTTTCGAATTGTCATGCGTACCGCGCACAACCTTTTATGTGCTTCGAGTTATTGCTTTCTATCTTTTCTGTGGATTAGTATTTTTTATACTATTATTACTGGTTTATTAAGTAGTCTCAACTACTTTATGTTTTCGTTCTGTCTGTCCGTCCGTGCGTCCGTCCGAGTAGCTCAATTATCTCAGGAACTACTCAACATATCTCAAATCTGTTGACGGATATGAGTTCCTTGATATCCGGCCCAGTTCAAGATGGTTTTTGTTTGACCCCAAGTAACCCCCGTGGGGGTCAAAGGTCAAGGTCAAAGATTTTATCCTATAAAAACATGAAAAATGACCCATACAACGGTTGTTCCAACTTATCAAGGGGAACAACAACCCCTGTTGGCCCCCAAATCGAAACTTTGACCCAAAATAACCTTTCATGGTCATATCCTGCTTTTGGATGAACCAAAAAGTTGTGGTAGTCTCGATGACTCCAGAGCTCCTCTTCACCTAATAATGACACCTTGTCCCCAAAATGACCTTTCAAGGTCAAATCCTATTTTTGCCTGAAACAAAAAGTTATGGTGGTCCCGATGACCTCAGAGTTCCCCTTCACCCAAAAATGACAACTTTGCTTTTTGCTTTTAAAAACGCTTTGCCCTTTCGATACAGGTATTAAAAATTAATGAATAACTTAATTAAATAATAAGGTTTTACCAACATTTAAGTTTATTTATTTATTTTCGGTATTTAATTACACATATTAAATGTCGTATTCTTACAGCTGTAGCTTTTAGCCGATCAGCGGCTGTGCGTCGGTAACAAAATGAATTGACACTCGTGAACTAAAAATTCAAATTTTGAATTTCACTAAAGCAAACCTACCCTTACTAAAACGCCCGGCTGCTTCCCGACAATGGGCATTTTAAGAAAATTTTGCAAACTTAAATTTTATTTAAATTATAACAAGATAAAAATAAGAGACTACCTAAATTAGGAAATTAAGCTCCGTTTTAAGACAGATTTGTTTTGCTAGTTGTACTTGTTTGCAGTGTTTTGCACTTTTTAGCATCGAATAATGTTTCTCAGCAGTAGGTATAAAGTGCTCTGCTGAAGTGTAAACTTTTTTATGTAGTTAGTTTTTTTTCTCATGCTCTTTGACATTCGCTTATGGCCTGGTCAACGTGCTTGCGCTTGTGCTAAGTGAGTGCGAAAGGGTAGTTTCAGTCTGTGAGTTGACTAGGAAGTTCCGAGGTGTTAGGCTGAAGGCTTCTGCTGAACAGTGAACGTGGGGTTGACCACCGAGAAGACTCTGTTTAGGCAGAAACAGAACACACCGTTTTCTGCATACCGACCCAAGCCCACCCTCCACTACCGCAACTTTCCAAACTTCCACTCACAACTACCCCACCACCACTTTTTTTTCCTGTGCAGCTGCCGAGATTCGATCTCGGCACCTACCCAACTTAGGACAAGTGTCCTAACCCCCCGGAACAACGAGCTTCAGAGTTTATGAAGTTATTGGATTTCTGTTCTTCTATTTTGGTGCGCATGCGTGTAATATTGCTTCAAGGGTCAAGCGAGCAACTCTAAACAAAACTGAGCTTTTAGTTTTTTTTAGCCGTTTGCTTTCAACGCTTACATAAAAATTACTTTTAAGTAAACAAGCAACAAAAAATTTTTTTTGTAGATTTGCAATAGCTGTGTAGTTGTTTTTCATTTGTCTTCTGTAAAGGGTAGGAGCGATTTGTTTTTCAACTTTCATAACCTTACTCGTCAAATTCGTTGTACACGAGGAGAGATTTTGTAAAAAGGGGTTAGGTTTAGGTCATATTTTTATGACCCAGAAATAATAATTATATTCGTAAATTTATAATAAATATTAATAAATACACTAGGACGGGAATAGTATTATTAACGGCTAGTTTTGCCCCTGTAAACAAAACAGTAAAATGTTGCTGTGGTTGGAATGGTGTCTACATCACCACTGTATCATGTACCCGGCCTCCAAGAAGCTTTAACCTTGAAATATGTTTTAGATGAAACCTTTTATTCTGAATTTTCTTTTAAGAATCTGCTGTCGACCTTACATTTACGAGTGTCGCCTATCCTGTGACGGCTTGTTTGGACAGTGTAAGTTTTTCACTTACGCTATCTTGCAAAAGTAGTACAGCATGGAACAATTGCGTTACGCTTTAGCAAACAAAAGTTTGTAGGCACTGTGCGTGGAAAGAAAATGACACGTTATTTGACATTCCCATAGAGCGGATGGTCAACATGTAAAGGAGAGAAGTAAGGAAATGGTAGGGCAGGAGCTCATTAGCATAGATTTTGTCTTCAAGCGAGCACTATCCGTAACATTCCGCTGTTTTACGGGCCTAGTCCAGGGTACGGCCGTAGCTTTCGCCTGATAACCGCAACTGAATCTATGCAAATGAGGGCATTCTTTAGGATTCCCTTAACACTGTTGGGAAAACTTAGGTAATTTCTATATCTTCTGTCTGTGTATGCCTAGTTCACGGAGATGCGGGTATACACAACGTCAGAAGCGATGTGATCCCTTAAGGACAAAGCCAACAGTAAAGACATTTTTGTGGCTGATCGGGGGAATTGAACCCCCGTTCTCATGGAGGGAGACTGAAACTCTAACCACTCGGCCAACCCCGCCAACGTAGGCACTGTGAATGTATACTTGTACACTTTACCTACTTTGTTTTACGCAGAAACAAGCACGAAACACAATTTTGTCAGCAACCAACATACACAAAATTATAGGGTTGTACCCCAAGTGATGAGTATATTTCATTTTCCGACTGAATTTTACGAACCAATTGTAATGCTCAAATTAGGGCCAAATCAGAGAAGCTGTAAATATTGTGTACAACAACTTAAATAGGGAGCTCTTTTCAAAAACACCGAATTTGACGAGATGGTTATGAAAGCTGAAAAACGAATTGCTCCTACTGAGAAAATTTTGTGCCTTGTTTACATAAAGGTATTTTGATTTGCTGTGTTGTTGATAGCAAACGGGCAAGACACTCTATTGGACCAATTCCTTGTGTACTCAAGTCTTGAAGGAATGTTTTACACTAACTTAAAATTACAGTTCCTATAATGCATTACTACAAAATATAGCTTAACCTTAAGGAGGCGTCTGGTAACAGTGTTCTTTTTACGAAAAAGTAAAACCAAAACTTGTTGTTTTACACTTTGCCAACATTTTGAGCCCAACTAAAACCTTTTGCGTCAGCGTATTAGCTACTTTATGGGAACGCTCTGTCTTTCCGCCTGCTTGCGCCATAACTTCCGAACGCGTTTATATTTTTAAAATTTGTTTGCTAGAAAATTTTCGAAAGATCAATATAGAGGTCAAGTCCGAAAATGAGTTATGAGGGTGTGACCTTACCCACTCATTCCGACCCTCAGAACCAAAAATACCCAAAAAAAAAAAAGTTTTTTGTTTGTTTGTTGTTGTTGATTTTTTTTTCAAATTTTGCATAAAATGGAAAGTTATGATGATATCAACCACCCAGTTGACCTCAGACCCATACGTGCGATGACCCCCAAAACCGGAAAAATGGGGTTATTGGAATTATATTCCTGGAGTTTATTTGCATTAGTTTAATACGCTACACTTACGCTACGTGAGTTTTCAACGGTTTATTAGTCTAAAAAGTAAAAACAAAGTCTAAAATTAAAAGTAAAATTTTTAGGGTAAAAAATAATTGTCCGCAGACGTACTTTGTGCGGTTTGTGCGGTACTGCCTTGAAACACCGTCACAAGGAGTTTATAAGAAAAACTAAATAAAAAAGCTACATCGGAGGAATTGGTATTGGACTACACAATAAATGTATCTTCTATGCTATTGGGGGATTTAAGTTTGGGATTCAGTATAAATGCCATCTAATTAGGTTCACAGGAGGTGCTGAAGTAATTAAAAAAAGTTAAGTTGTAACTTCGAGAGCTAAATTTAAAGTTAAATTTTCAAAAAGTACCTGTAGAGGTGATGTGGAGCTTGCACTTGAGATATGTCGTCGTCTACTCCATTGTCTTTGCCGCCAAGGCCTGTTTCTGCGAAGCTTGGACACTCTGGGTAATTTTGTAGTTGTTAGTTGTTTGTTAGTGTACAGAAAACGATGGTTTTTTTTACTATACAATTATGTTTATAGAGTTTTATGCTTATAGACTTTAGCCAAGATTGAAACAATATCATGGTACAATGGCCTACAAGGACAAGATAAATTGGTAATAGGTAAAAAGAACGTCACACCCGTCAAATCCATAAGGTTCGCAATAGTCTTACTTCCAATTTATATTTTAAAATGGTTTAAAACCTTGTTTACTGTACATGTTTTACGTCTTCTGCCTAACAATTAACGCACAACTATTACTGGAACATTAAAAATGTAGACCCTAACAGTTGAAGAGGGTGATGCTTAAGGGTGTTCCTATCCTTGAACGTGCTTTTTTATATGACAATTTTGAAAAATTTCAGAGACAATTCATTGTACGGATGTTTGTTCCAATCAGACAGAGTTCCCGAAAATTACCAATATCTGCTTGGGCACAACCAACACCTTCCTATCAAGGTAGATTTTTCTTACATCGAGGGGAACGCTACCAAGACCAGAAATATGATAAGAAAGCTCACCCCAGTACTACTACTTTCTATTATTGAAGCGGTATAAAACTATAAAACAACTATTCTACTTACTATGCTATAAATCAAATCAATCTGCTTACTATGCTACACAACTAACAATCTACATACTATGCTACATAACTAACAATCTACATACCATGCTACATAACAACAATCTACATACTATGCTATAAAACTAACAATCTAATTACAATGCTATAAAACTACAAACCTACCTATTATGAAACCAAACCACAAATCTCCATACTACGCTATAAAGTTACTGAATCTACATACTATGCTATAAAACTAACGATCTACATACAATGCTATAAAACTAACAATCTACATACCATGCTACAAAACTAACAATCTGCAAACTATCTTATAAAGCTAGAAATCTATACACCTAACCTATGCTATAAACAAACAATCTACACACCATACTAGAAAACTACAAATCAACATGCAATGCTATAAAACTACAATTGGACAAACTATACTGGAAAAGAAAAAACTGTACATTTGTGCATTAAGCTAATAAATGTTTTTTGTACATTAGAATTTCAAGTGTAAAGAGGAACCCTCAACAAGGACGCTTAAGTTCTGGGATGGTTCACGGTACGTCACGCCCTGGTACATGCACGACTACCAAGCTCGTAAGTGCACGCGATTAGAAAAAAAAGATTAGGTTTAGATCAGGATTACCAAAAATTTCAACAGGCTTGGGCTACACCTTTACTTTCCGTTGATACATCGAAGAGAATGAGAATTGGCAGTTGGTGTTTTGGAAAATATAATGCTTATAATCCTAAAAGAGGCTTCTTATCGCAAAGTCTAGGAAATTATTAGCAGACTTTTACGGTTTGCAAAACCTTTAAATGTCCGTTTTGCAGACCTTGGAATCGCCGCAAAACGATCTACATTAACGTGTTTGACTAAACCAGGAATGTTTTCCTACTCATTTCGGTAAAAAATTTCCTCTAAAGATTAGTACAAAAGTATAATTCTCCACAGAAATCTAATTTCTTCTGTGCGTCTGTCCGACCGTGTTAAGTATTTACAAAAAAAAAATGGAAGAAAAATTCTTATTTTTAAATTTTCCGAATCCAGTTGTCAAAACTAAAAAATATGGTCAAGTTCAAAATACACCAACCTACCCTCCATCATTCTACTTCGTTTGGGTTCGGCTAGGTGCCTAGAAGTAGAAGGTAGGGCTGTACTTTAGCACTAAATTTAAGGTGTACACTCTATCATCCAATCCGGCTGTAGAAATGGGTCGTCTCTTGTGCTATATGCTTTTTTCAACACAGGTACCCTCACAACTATTTGGAGATGGTTCAGGTGGATCAAATGATAGTAGAGCTGGATCCCATACAATTTGCAAGATTTGAGTGGAATACTAGTTTAAGGATCTGGAGTGATGCTGATCAGAGTACCCAACTACGGATGTATCGTCTAACCAATGAACCCGGCGTTTTTGCACAAGCTACTGAAGGGAAAGTTTTCCCGTTCGATGTCGCCACAGTGACTTTCCTGCTCTTTACACCAGAAGGAGAGGATACTATATTTAACACAGGAAGTCCCTCGAATGAGACACATGCTACATCCAATACATAGATAACCAGGGCAAAACAAGTCCATCCAAAGACAAGAGTATTTTAGTTTGAACCTTTGTGCTCTTGCGCCGAAGGGGCTTGTATGGCTAGTCCCAACAAAACACTAATATCTTCAATAATTAAGCATTCTACCATTTATTCCCTTGCTTCATTTCTTAAGAAAAAATTTACTAGTAATAATAATAATAAAAAGGATATCCAATTCCAGAGCTGATTGCAAATTAAAAATCGTTTTTTCCGAAACCACTACCCTTCCTCTCTAAATCTTCAGCCCCATTTACGAGCTTTTCGTTTATTTGTAAGAATTCTTTTGTTCATATGTTTTTAACTTTTAGTAGCATGTAACCCTTACGACCCACATTTAGTAAAACCCGCGCCTGATGAAGTATTTGAAAACTTGGTTGCGTTTCAATTGGAGGAGTATATAGTATTATTTCACTCTGTCAGAATTTACAAGACTGCCCTCATTTGCATAGAGTCACCTGCGGTTATCAGGCAAAAGCTACGGCAGTAGTGAGGGGGTGGGTTGTTAGACCTCAAGATCTCTGGGTTAAACCGATATGAGAAAAAAACCCTTTTTTCCACCCACCCGACCAGAAATTTTTTGGTCCCTCAAAATTTTTGAGCCGACCCCCGAGAGCCGACCCCTCAAAACGCACCTAACTCAAGCCCTTGCTAA
>JAQFYP010000969.1:0-18090 GCA_034694865.1 Bilobella braunerae | reverse complement strand
TGGGCGGATCAGGATTCGATCCCAAGAAGCCAGTGGCAAGGAACAGACGTCCTAACCAACTGGACCTCACGGCCCTTATAAGAATAATATAATAAAATGAGAAGTTTAAATACAATGTTAAATTTAAACATTAATGTCTCATTTTTCTCTAAAATTGTAAACAATTTACACGGTTATCACAGTTTATACGACTAATGTCGACAAACATGACAATTTAATTTGATAGGAAGTAAATGTAAGCAATAAATTTATTACTTAATGTTACTTTTTAGTACATCGATACATCGATTTTTTTTATTATATTTGAAGGTGGATTGAAAGAATTGCCTTCACTCAAAATAGTACTACACAAAAATTTCTCAAAATTTACCAAATTCTGTTGTATAACTTTTTGGCTTAAAATTACCTCTAATGGAAATGATAAGGTGATGGTTTCATACCACAAAGTTTTCAGAGAAAGTTGGCCTACTGATGTTCTCATTTTCCGCTTTCTTTGCGAGGCCCTTAGGCCCCCTTCCTAAGGAGCCCTTGGATGAAACTGATGACATGGAGCTGCTACATTGCACTTTCTTGTCTTCAGATAAGTAGAACACATGAAGAAATACATTAAACTATTCCTACATGCCTTGCACTACAATTTCCATTTCTGGTGACTTTCCTTATCGCCATATAAATTTTGTTCTATATTTTTAAGAATTTGGTTAAATAATGCTTGTCCAAAATTTACACCTGGTTAAATAAAATGATTATTCTGTGCAAAAAGAATACTGAATATGAAGTATCGGTCATCAAATGTGCCACTTCCCACACCTTCGAAATTAATCACGAGAAATTGCATATACAGTGGGATAAAAAAAATTTCCGTATAATGATGCATCGGAATACTTTAATCACTTTTTCATTAGTGTAGTTACTTAACTGCAGTTAACAAAAAGTATTGCACGAAGACCTGATTATTGTAAGTCATTATACAATAATGACTTACAATATATTCTATTTATATAGAATAAAATATTAAACACAATTTTGCTAATAAATTCAATAACTATGGATAACGGTAAAGGAAATGACACGTAAGCTAATAAAATTTTGTTCTAAGAGGATCCAGGCGACAATATAATTGAACGGAAGTTTAGTAGCTCAAAAATTGAAATTTTCATCTGGACCTATAGCTATTTTTTTTTTACTTTGATTTATGAATTTGTTTTATCGTGTGACATACCATGAGCTTGCTTTCATGTCTAGGCGCATGTTCTGAGTGTTACCATTTCTTCTCCTTGCTTCCCCGCATGTCCCAACTTTATTTCTAGAAAACTTCCGTGGAGAAAGCAGATCAACGTTCGTTCTCCTCATTCTGCCATTGGCTGCTACCGTGTTCAATTATGTGCTCTTCAAAACGTTTGAAAAGTACCGAATACTGGAGCTAGCTTTGATGTTGAGTTCATTTTTGAGTTGACAAGCTGAGTAAGTTCAGTATTAATAGTAAGTTAGTTGCACCCAAGTTAAGTTGTATAAAAAAAATTATATATATAGTATAACTGTGCACGACAGTGAAAGTCACTCTTTCCATCTTTTCCAAATGTAAAAAAAATTGTTGAAAACTTTGTATTAATAACATTACAAAAACCTGGAATGATTTGTCTGGAAATGCTTGTGCTGCTGTTGGTCCTTCTACAAGGCAAGTCTGTGTTAAGTACTAAATTAAGTGAAGCAATCATAGTTAAAATTAGTATGATTACTACAATTAGTATCATCAATTCAACATTCAAGAAAAAAATATTTTATATTGATGGAATTTTAAAATAGTGTTTAAGGATACAATTCAGCGTTATTGAATTTTCCAGTTCGCAGCATGTCGCAATGTTACTTTTGCACAATACCTGTGTGGTGCTTTTTTTTATATTTAAGTTATTTTTCTTCCTTAATTAATTATTAAAATCTTAAAATAATATGTGTGAAGTCTGCTTTACAAAACTAAATACAAAATCTTGATGTAATCATTGGTCTATTGGTGAAAGCGAAATTACAAAACCACTTTTTGACATAAACGAAACATTTAGTTAAACTCAATAGAGCAATTGTGTAGTTGCTACATAAATCTTACCAAGTGTTCACTGATTTTACTGCAGAATCAAAGGGTTTCAAATACTCTTAGTAGATTTTTCTGCTGACCAAGGGAAACAGAAAGTCAAATTTCTTTTTTCCCCGAGGAATTCGAAGTGCGGAACCGCTCAAGCGACAAAAGAATTCAATTTGAAGAGAATATTAAATTTGCTAAATGGAAACCTCTCTCTGGAGAAAAAGGATGCTTCCTAATTAGTTTTCAAAAGTACTTCCTGTCTAAACTTTCTAAACAAAATTGCATTGCAAAATTGAAGCCGTTTCGGCACGAGTTGGGCTTACAGCTGGTTTTTTATCCTTGGATTTTTGTCATAACAGTTCAATATTATAAATAGTTTGATTGAGACTGTTTTTGAACTAAAAAATGAGATATTAAGCCTAATGCGTATTACGTGAGTTACACAATTTGAGTTAATAGAACGGTAATGTAAAATGTACTTGTGATTGAATTTAAATTGCTACTTGCTGTCACCACTTGACTTGACTACTAATGTGAAATTTAATTTTGTATTTCAGAGGTATTTGTCACTGGACTCCGACTAGACGGTGTATCGGTGCCACCGATGGGACTGTTTGGCCAGTCAGTGACACTTCAATGTGCATTCAGCCTTGAGTCAGACCAACTCCTGTCAGTCAAGTGGTACAAGGATGAGCACGAGTTCTTTAGCTATTATCCACAGAAGGCTCCAGCAGTCCAGCGATACGCTCTTCCAGGAGTGTTTGTCCAGGTAACGCATATTTGCCAGATTTAACTAAATCTACAAAAAAAATCACTTTCACTTCGACTTTAGGCCAATTCTACAGTGTATAGCATTTCCCTTGTTAATCTGACCCTGGAGACTGGAGGTAACTATAAATGCGAAGTTTCTGCAGAGCGTCCTTCCTATCGTACCTTGTCTCTAGATGGCAATCTGTCAATTGTAGGTAAGTTTTCCAATTAAAGGCTCACTACAGTGCGCACCTCAGGCAATGCTGGAATTATAATTTGAAAACTTTGAGTGCCTAGTGACAGTAGATTAGCGTCAAAATACTATCCAGACCTAAGACTCCTGCTATCTAACAAGTTAAAAACATTTTAAAATTGTAATTTCACTTCATTTGTTAAAATTTGCTTAAAAACAGTACCACCTGATCCAGAGAGCCCTAGAATTAGCAACTTTCCATCTTCCGTTCGCTTGGGAGAAAGCATCAGTGGGAACTGCACGTCCTTCAGAAGTCGTCCAGCTGCCAAACTCACTTTCTACATCAATAGCATCAAGGTAACCAAAAGCAATATATCGTTTTACAAACGAAATCTACCTTAGTCACGTAGCTCAGTTCCTGGAGAACAGGAAACTGGGTGAAACTTCGGCAGAACTTTGGTCTATGGAAATCCGGCCTACACCAATTTCTGGCTAGAAATTGAATTATGTGTGGAAAAGTGCCTTGAAAAGAAAGTTGGGAGAAGTTCTTATTGATCTTAAGTTTTAAGCCAGAAAGTGAAAGTAAGGAGAAAGTGTGCCAAAGAATACGTGCCTCCAGGGAGTTGGATGAACTTACGTTTTTATCAACATCAGAGCCTTTTTAAACTAAAACAGATACAGGAAGAGAGATTGATTTTTGTTAAATACCCTCAAGGACATCTTATGAAATATATTGAAAATGTATCCAAATGAACGTATTGGCTTAAAAAAAATGTGAACAATTCTTGTCCAGGCTGGTAATCCAGAAGTTACGGAATATATTCCCTTTGCCGGTACCTGGAAGCGTGGAGAAACCATAATTGAACTCTACACTTCGATTATAAGCCTCAAATTTACAGTGGGTAATCAGCACTTTCGTCAAGGGGTCATCAAGCTCCGTTGCTCAGCCAAAGTGGGTCACATGACCAAAGTACTCTCATCTGACTTCGTTGTCGGGCATCAAAATTTTCCTGATCAGTTCTCCAGGGCCGCTGGAGTGGGATTCACTCAAATTGTAAATTCCTCTTGTGAGTTAAACTTCAATTAACAAAAGTTTATCCTGTATTTCAGACGGGAGTTTACAAAATCTAATGTATTTGTTTTTCCTTTTTCAGACAATTGCTTTCACGGGAAGATTTCGGCATTTGTAAAATTGTTTGTTGGAATTCTCTGGATCTGGATAAAATAAAGGAAACTTAAAGCAATTTATGTGAATCAAAGAAATATCCGTGGAAGAAGCGGATGTAATACAGTGTGAAAATCTGCAACAAATAAGTGAAAGATCGCAAGGCAGAATTAGAGCCAACGTTTGCAGTTTCTAATCAGAAGCCAGACAAATCTGGTTTCAGGCGATAGCATAGCGGATATCACACATTTCAGCATATTGCTAAAAGAAACTTTCTCTAACTAACATCTGGATCCCTCTACTTTCTCCACATCAAAATGATTTTCCCTTGACATAACCCATAGCATTTATTCAAAATTTAAATAAAAAAGAAATGAACGTCTGCCTAAAGGGTCTTTTCAAAATTCAGATTTAAAATTTCGAAAATTTGAAGTCTATATTTTTTAATAAACTTTCGTTTGGTAGAAAACAGACTTTCTCCTCAACTTTACTCCATTTCTCTTCAACTTTTGCATGACAACTCATTTACTAACCTCAGCAAAGTCTAATTTTTACAAATGCTTTCAAAATTTAGGTCGTGCAATTGGCAAAAAGTAATTTTGTTAGTTTAAGGTTATGGAAGGAAAGGCATAAGGCATTTGGTTGGACAACTTTTGACAAGAGACCACAGGTAGCGAGGATAGAAGGAAATGTTCAACGATTTCAATTCGTAAATCTTTTTTTATAATTACAATCCCCTCAAACTGAGCCTGAGGAGCCTTGTAAAAACGAAAATTTGAATGCCTCTTGTCCGAAGTGAAAGCAGAGATTTCAAGAGATTTGATTCGAAGATGGATTTGAAAGGGGCTTTCCTGTAAAATGAGCCTATAATCTAGGCTACTGGTGACATCAATATTAGCCTCACGGTAACGCAAAAACGCAGGAAACGTAACGTGACAATGCCGACTGCAACCAACAACGCGCTATCAAGAAAAATTGACAAAGTGACATTTGAAATATGAAGACTTTACGCAAGAATAACAAAGCTGATAAATAAATGCAGCGAAAACCAAAAGTATTCCTTTATTTTAAATATTCAGCGTTTACTTCAAATTTTTGAGTTTGAACTATAAATATTTCCGTAAACTAAACGATTTAAAGTGTCTATAGATATGCCTAAGACACATTTAAAAATGTAAATTTCAAGTTTTTGTTGCAGAAAAAGTTGGTGGCAATTGCTTGCTGAATGCTTCACCAGAATAATTTAGAATCTAGGTTTTGGTTTTGGGATTCTGGGTGTTGGCTCAAACATGAAACTTACTGGAAATTGTAGGTGACCCTTAAGGACTAGTGCAAAATGAAAGCATAAGGTTTGGCATTCTTTGATGAGGAATGATTTGATTTCCATGCTTTCACTTTCATGCGCTTCTCCTCTGGTGAAAAATGATTTAAATGCGCTTCCTAGCAACGGAAGTGAAAATGAGGATATACCGTGAGTACCATCTAATTTAGCATGTCAAACACAGGGATCTTCATACAAGTAATTCTCAAATTTCGTTTTACATGCTGAGAAACATGGTGACATTTTTGCAGGCGTGTCACGTGCTCCCACTTTCCCGTGAAGTTTTTTCAGTTTAATATATGATTCCAACCTTGTAAGAAATTTTTTTCAAATCAAATTGAGCAAACGTTTTAGAAACATATATCCTGCGTGCGATTACATTACATTGATTATAATTATTATTTGTAAGTTCTTTCTACCCATTTGTTTCTAGCTCAAGCACCAGAAGAAATTGGTTAAATAACCGATTATTCAAGCAACTGAAGAATCAACCATGACTTAAAATTTGAATGAGTTGTAATTATCAGTTACAGTTAAAACAGTTACAGTTAATTAAAGTTAGTGTTAGTAGAGTTTGATGAAATTTCTAATCCAAATTAAGCATACAGCGGAAGTTGAACTTGGCACTGTTATTTGCAAAAAGTCAATGATTTGCATTAAGTTATATCCAAAAGATATTTATCCCTGTAAGTTGTGGCTGAATAGGACTACATTGTTGGTAAAACTTTCACATTTAGTATATTAAAATTAGCTCTATACGGTAGGCAATAATCATCCATTTGAATTATAATTAAATTATTATAATTGCTATGAATCTGCATGTCGCCGCGTCGAGATATTATTCATTTCCACGTCCAGTCATAAATTATTTGCTCACTAATTACAGTTGAACTGAATATGAACAACTTGAAGTTTAATGGCACAACTAGACACGTACAACTTTGCAGTATTTTTTCCAGGCCAAGTATTTTTACCCGTTTTCACAGAGCAGCATTAGTATAATATTCTATAATCGTTTTCCTGGGGGCATACCTATCAGGAAGTCGAATTTATTGCAAAAGTTCAAAATAAATTTTTGGAAACACAGTAAAATCGTACATTCAAAATCTGCAAACAAACAGAGAAGTTATGCTTGGTTTTTACAATTCCAAGATTTCTGCCAAAATTTTAAATTTCTGTTTTTACAAAATTATGTTCAGAGTTTACTAATGATGTCGACTGCAGCTCTTCTCAACACAGATTTGCCGACAATAGTCTACTCACGTTTTTCTTCTCTCGCTTCGCAGTATGTTTGCAAAAAAAAAAAAGCTTCAGAAAATATTGACTTTTCTAACGCTCAGCAGTATATTGTGTTTCGAAATTTCTCCTGGGGCTGTTTCCAGTTTAGAATTGATATATTTTCAGACCCATTTCTTCTGTTTTTATACAGTACACTTACTTTGAGCTTAGAATACAAATTCGGGGACATTCAAGGGCCAATTTTAAGAAATGTAGTGAAAAGAACGCAATGTTTCAGAGAAATATTTGATGATACTATTTGGCAATCCCAGTATCACGCAACACTAACAGTAAGAAAAAAGAGGAAGCATCTTCTAATTAGTGTTCAAAGGGTTTGCCAACTTTCTCGGTTACTTTGCTAATTAATTATTGTCGTATCCGAAAAAAAACTTTTCCCTACTGACATTGTGTGAACGTAAAAAATTATTAGACGCATGGTGGTCAGCAATTGACTTCCTTTATTTGGGGTTCTATCACTTGACATTACAAAAACAAAACTTTTAATTTATTTGCTTTCCCTTTCATTTGCGGCAACTTTACTTAGCCTTTCATAAATCTTTTAAGTTAGTTTGAAAGAAAACTATTGATTTCTTCAATTTAGGATTCTCACGCTTATTAAATAGGCAAAAAAAAATAAACTATGCAATAGAATCTTAATTGGTTTGAAGATGCAGAAGTGACAACTAAAGTGACTGACTTTCTGATAAGGTGATTTTTCCAAATACAACTAGTTGCATTCAAAGATTAAAAATTATATTTTTGAACACGTGAAAATGACTTAAAATTTTTAAGATTTACGTTTTCAGCAACTCTATTTTAGCAATTTTTAGGCAAAATAATTTTTTGAGCAGAATTTAAATGTTGCTGGATAAGTTTTTAAACATCAATTGAGTCAAAATCATAAAGAGAAGCATTTCCCAATTAATCTCTACTTGACGAAAAAAACTGGAACTGGAATGCTGGAGTCTCCAGTAATGCTGACTGTCGCTTTGAATAATTCTCCAGGGCTAGGACAATGAAGGCACTCAAGAGGGAAACTCAACATTTCATTAATTAAGATTCAAGTCAAATTTATCCATCACTCGTTTCCTCTAATCTCTTAAATTTCTCTATAAGCGCTACATGATCATTGACGAAATTTCTGACAACATTTAGAATCCCAAAACAAAATTGTAAGCGTAACCTTCACACTAGTTTTTAGAAATTTTGCTTTTATGAAATAGAATAAATACTACTGTTCAAAAATATTATCTATGGAAATTTCACTCACTACTTTTTCTCTATAATCACAATAAATTTAACCACAGTGTACAACATCACTAGTAGAAACTGAAAATAAGTTTTAAACTTTTAAAATTTGACAAGTTGTCATTCTTTTTGTGCAATCACCTCTACTAAAGTATCGACTTATGCGATTTCAATATATTCGTTTGTTTTATAATTTCAAAACATCGCGAAAAAAAATCAGTAATAAGAAAATTCTCTAAAGTCTAATTCTGGCGTACTTTTATTTTCAAACAAAATGAAGTATTTTTAGAAAAAGTGCTTCTCCAGGGAAATGTTAAATTCATATTTCAAAGAAAAAATTCTTAAAAAAAAAGAAACTTTAATATTTATTTTTCCTATTTAGCATTTTAACAGTTATCGCATCACATACCGATACAGCAATAAAACGTTTGCTTAATACTGGAGTTCGAAAGCTTCTAAAAATATATCGCTTTTCAATAAACCAAAAGCATTAATCGATGCATTAATTTTCAACAAGAACAGAGTTCCATTTTAAGTTAAATCCAAAAACTTTGCCTAAAAATTTACAAAATGACTTCCAAATGCATATATAGTTTAATATTATAATTTTATGGATTTGATTAGATTTTCTATATTCTATATATTATATACTATACTTTTCTAACTTCACTGCTTTCTTTAATTACAAACTGTCATGCTGCAATGAAGATAAAAATACGCTTGACACAACGAAACAAATTCCACGGTTTCCAGTTTTCCACCTTCTAGAAGAATTACATGAGTGAAGATTGTAAATCGATTTGCAAATTATCTGATAAGGTACTTGTAGACATAGTTGAAATACGAGTTGCAACTCCAAGCTCCAAAAGATGCTTAATTAAAGACTTCGCTACTTGACTTGAATTTCAAATGAAAATTAGCAGTGAGTTCATTGCAGTATGTGGCTCGTGAAAGCAGCTTGGCTAGAAGCAGCATACAATTAGAAAGAACTTTTCACTTTGTTTATTATTCTCTAATTGGGTTTCATTTGCAGGTGAAAACAAAATGGAGAAAGTTGTATCGAGCCTAATGAGGTTCTGAATAGACTTAACCTTTCATCAATTTCGGCAAACTTTTATTCGAGTAATTTTATATGCTCTTGCTACGTGAACATTTGGATTATAAACATTCCTGGCAAACTGCTGCTGGCATTTTCGCATTTTAGTTGAATTGACTTATTGTTTATGTAGAGTAATATAATCTTTGGATACGGGACGCTCAACTTTAAAAAGGCACTGGGAAGCGAGGGAAAAAAATTCTATAAAATATTTTATGGCACAATAATAATTTCAAAAATTGGAGCGAGGTACAAAATTAACCCTTTTGCATAACCTGCGGCTGATGGCCTATATTTTCGAAGTGTTATTTAGAACTACCGCGTACTCCACTACGAATAAATGGCACTGACAGATGTATGGTGTGCCGTCGCAAACAATGTCCTTGTAGGTTTGGTTCTGGAGAAACTGCCCAATGAGGCAATGACTTCGTGCTTGGCAACCGATCACAAGCCCCAATTTCGCAAGCTCAAAAGATGGGCAATAAGCTCAATATTTTTTTCCATGAGTAAAGTTTCACTCTTTGCATTTTATATTTGACGCAATAAAACACGTTCAATAAATTTGGTATAAAAAATACATTTATAATTGAATCATCATCTTCGACAATTCGACAATAATTCAGTCTGACACAACTTTTCTAAGATGAAAAATCAAAAAATTTCTCCTTCACAATTTAATTTTTAATATCAATCTCATGAGATGAGCGTTTAGGACTCCATTAATCTAAAAGATGAATTTCGAAGGTCTCTTGTAATTTTGCAAGAGAAAAGAACTAAAAATGCTAATAATTTCTATTTCAAACAAATTCCATCAGCGTCTATTGCACTCGAGAGGCTGAATCAGCGACGTCCTGGAACGAATAGGAGCAACAAAAACTTGAGAAAGGCAGATTGCTGTCTCTATTGTCTTCATTTTGGAATTTGTATTCCACTCAAGCGCTTTTTTCCCTTTAATTTTTAGAAAAAAAAAACCGATGTCCCTATTTCTAATTTCTCAAGAGAGTCGCCTTCTTGTACGTCTAACATTTATGAAGGTCCAGCTAGTATTTCAGTACACAATAATTCACTGTATTTACTGTTTTATTTTTCCAATGTTAGTAAATTTAGTATAAAAAGCAGCGTCTAAATTTAATAATAATTGTAGTTTTGAAAACTTGTTAATGGGATAATTTTAATTAGAAATTAATTAAGTTACTTAACCCTTTGATCAAGATATTGACACAAAAGCAACGACCCAATTAATGAAAATTATAGTTTTTACAAAAAAAAAAATAAAAACTTACCAAAAAAATAAACAGAAAAAAATCAGAAAATTATTTTTGCAATATTTTAAATATTGCTAAAATTGTGTGAGCAAGTGTTGATCTTTAATATACAAAAAGTCAAGCATTTTAAACGTTATTCACTTAATAGTTTTGAATTACTAAGAAGCCAGCCAAATATTTACCAGCAGAAATCACGTAAACTTTTATTTTAAAGTAGCTTTGTATCTTTTAAATCCATGAAAGAAATGCCAGAGTTCAATTTAAAAAAGAATAGCCGCTCGCTACTATCAATACGTGCAATAGCTATCATGCAGTTACTAAATTTGCTTTCTGACATATCCATCCACTATCTTCAAGAAAAAATAATTTTGTTAATAACAAGACTTTCTAAGTAATGAGCCAGTAAGTAATAGAAAGTAGATTCGGAATTCCGTCCTCACCTCACTTTTGGAAAAAGCTACCGCAACCCTCACGAGACTGATTGAGAATCCCATTTTAAGCTTCCATCTCTGGCCCTTAAGTCCTCGCCCAAAGAAGCCCTTGGAGGCTGCTGATGATCTGAAGCTGCTTCATCGCCCTTTCAAATCCTCCAGATAAGTAGAATGCATGGAAAAGGACATTAAGACTCTCTCTGCTTCAATGAAATTACTTTCTCCAGTAACTTCCTCCTCTCCATTCACCCGAGGTACTTATCCCATGAATATAAAGAGTCTTTAGAAATGCACTTTCTCCTCTTTTATCCTCTTCAATGAACCTAATCCTGTGCCTTGCTGATAGGGGCAAGTGTATCAGAAAAGAGATTTCTTCTGCTGAATTGTTACTGTTTCTTTTGTTTTGAGTTCAATAGAAAAAACTCTAAACCTTGAAATAAATCGACCGAGTTTATGCTCGGATCAGATTTTATGAAAAAATTTAAAAGACCCTCTCAAAACAACATATTGCACAATCACAATGATAGTTAGTATGTGAAAGTTTAGTAATTTTAGTATTCAGAATAGGTTGTACCACAATGTTAAATAAATAATAGTAATAAAATAATGTCATATATTTTATATGCATGTACCGATTATTTGCAGATTTTTACCCGGAAACCGAATCGTTTCAAACGCAGATGTCGCGGCAAGCTGTCAAACAATATCCGCATGTGCCGGTTCCCACACCTTCGGTTATCACCAATCAACGGAAATTGAACCGTGTCAAATGCTATGGTAAGATGGATTTTGCTCCCGTGCAAACAAGAGTCCGTGACATTGAGTGGCATACAACCTGATACCCTGACTTACTACCTTTGTCACGCCTCACCTGCCAATCAAGTAAAGAAACGCGTAGCTCATGTATTCGAAATATTTGCAAATATGAATGTTAAAGTTCAGCAAGTACACCACTCATCTCGAATTTTTGTTTATATAAACGTGAACAGAAATTTGTGACCTTAAGTATTGACATTGTTTAGAAATTCTAGAAAAGACTCGAATATTAGGCATTTTGAGCCACCTAATTTTAGTCATTCAGAAGTAATTCTTACTTATTTTTGTAATTTTTTACCATAACCAAATAATGATATTTTGGGTATGGCAGCAACGCGGGCAATAAATACAAGCGACACATTTACGTTTGTTTCTTACCTAAGCCGAATATTGGAATCAAATTTTATAGAAACAGAAGTTTTCACAGAACAACTTTTTCTGTGCTTCTTCTGGCTGCGCAAGGTCTCTTAAATGTTTGTTGCGTACCCTTTACTCCAATCCAACCCACAATAGCTACCAACACTAAACTGAACTTCAAATTAGGTCAATTCTAATTCAAATCATTTCTAAAGAGGCTCTCATAGTGTATTTAATTTCCAAGCTACTATGTACTTTTGTCTACAGAAATTTATTTGATAAAATTTGACTTCTATTCATTCACAGCCGTGATTTTACTATTCAAAACTTTTATGTTAAGAACGGTTTTAAACAATAAAGTGAAGCGTTAAGAATCGCATTCTCTTCTCCGCATAGTTAGTCTACCTGCATAGTCTGCATTCTAACTTAAGAATTTATCGTTGAAACCACCAAATCTTAATAGTAAATTTGAAAGTTTAAAGCAGATGTAAAATAAAAAAAAAGAGTAAATGATGCAAAGTCCGTTAGAATTTAAGCTATAACCTAATTGATTATAATAGGCAAAAGAGTTAACTTAGTTTATCATTAATAATTTATTGACTCATACTCATTGGCATTCTTAGATAGAAAATGCTACAAACTTAAATAATAAAAATTTGCCTACAAATTTTAGATTACGTTTTTGAACAATCATTGAGTTAAGCAAAAATCAAATTCAACAATAGTAAATTTATTTCAGAGCTTCACAAATAATTATCAGCAAAAATTATTCTAGAACGATGCATTGCGTTATTGAAATGTTCATTTGCTGCGAAAAGTCAACACAGTACTAACAAGTTACAGCGAAGTTCTTTGATTCTTGTAGGGTTTCAAGAACGAAAAAATTTAAAAATGCGTGATAAGGTTAAAAAATATAAAATTAAATATAATATGTCCAATTCAAAAACTGTTTTGAAATAATTTTTACATGAAAATTCTTAAAAATGTAAAAGATGAAGCTTTTTTCACGCATGGTTCGGTAAACTGCCCTCAATGTAATAATTTCAGAAAAGATATACTTAAGAAAAGTACTTAATGTTAGTTTAATTAACCAAATATAAAGAAATTTTGCTAACCTACATGCTCTATTAACTATTACATAAAAATCAGTCGAAAGTTAATACTTATTTTCCAAGTTTTGTGGAAATTGAGTTCTTACTCCGTGAGTTTTTATTTATCAACTAATTATATGTTACAACAATCCATAAGAAAACTTTACAAAATTTTTATGAAAGGTTGATAACTAAATCATCAAAGATTTGTCTTTTTGCCCTTTGTGGTATTTTCAGGTGAAGAACCCACAGTTTGGTAGCACACAGTTTCTGTGACGACATTGCTCAGTTTTTTCATATGTTCCGTTATTTCTTGGAAAATTTTGTAGTTTTGGTGTAGGTCCGCTTCACTACCTTGACGTATGACGTTCTGCACAAAAAAGTACGGCTGGTTACTTAGTTCCAAATTGGTGTAATTTTCAACCAACTTGGCAAGGGCAGACAGGGCTTTGATTGTTGTAGGTATGTTTTGGGCCATTTCATGCACAACGGAGTCTGCAACGCTGTATGCAGCCTTCACCGCATCCAAACTTTTGTACAATCGCTGTATTCCTTTTCGGAAAGTTTGATCTTCCTCCTGTGTATCTTCTGCCAATACCCATTTAATGCCTTCAAATTGGAAAACGGCTGCAAAGTACTCGTCTCCCGATGTCTTTTCGTACACCACAACAAGCCGACTCGGATTGAACACTTTTCTACCATACAATTTCGGTTTTGCGGCTCCATGTGCTGACTCGCTGAATTTGAAAACTTGAACATCATCGACCTGAAAATGCTCAGGTACGACATCACTCCAGACCTAATTTAAAATATAGTTGTTTGATTATTAAACAATATAGAATTTTAAGGCAAAACTTGAATCCTAAACAAACTTAGCACTACTCGTTTGTGGTGACATTGTGTTTGAACGGTTTCTGTTATGGATACATTATTTTAAAATTTACTGTTAAAATTTCCCCTTACGAATCTATTTTGTTGTGTACAAGTTTGGTTCGTTGAACTTGGTTGAGGTTGGGCTGTATTTGCAGGTTTTAGCATAGACATGCCACTTCGGAGAGTTGTAATTAAATTGATCGGAGATGATTTGTTGGCAACTAATTTCTGTTTTTCCTCCTGCTCGGTACAGATCCTTGTTCTATCGTTTTCTTCTGTCGGCCTTCTCACTTCGTTCAAAAAATCGGTCAAAACAAGACGGCATTTTCTAATCACATGAACTTCCGAAAAGGGCAACATGGTTGTTGGACGGCAAGCAACTTGTTTTTCAGGTTCAATCGGACCTTCAACAAGAAATTCTGCATAACACTCTTTGATGGTGTACGCCAACTCAATACTTCTAAAGTTTTCATGCAATTCCTGTATTCCTGCTTTACAAATACCCTTCTTGGATCCTTCCGCATTTGCTTCCAAGACGTATTCCCCCTCTTTACGCCTAAAAATAGCTACCACCAATCCTGGTTTCTCTTTGAACTCCCTGTAGGCAACAAATAGTTCCTCATCGTCTCCCCGTGAACCAAATCCCTCCGGCGTCGTATGCAATTCTCCCATTCCTGACGGTTTTTTTTAACTGCGTCTATATGATCCTCGTAAATAAAATCTAAAGGACCTTTCCCATATTGCTCCCACACCTGAACGCACAAAAAGTTTGAATTTAAGTATGAATTGTGTTATTGATAAAATATAAAGTTTAAATAATTTGTTCCCTCTAATTTTAGGAAGGATCGTCAAAGTAAGTAATTCTTGTAGAAAATGAAAAAAAATTGTTCTCAAAATTTAGAAAAAAAATTGTCAAAAATTTGTGACCTTTAAAATCGACTTATAACTTTGTTCCCCACTGGCAACTTTTTTGCGGTATTTTCTTTGGGAGAGAGTGCGCTTTGCACAACATCGAGTACTCCGCCCCAATTCTCCATGATTTTGATTGGAGTGATTTCGGAGTGGAGTAGAGTTGTGTTTGTCGTACATTTGCCCAGCGTTTAAGACCATCCAAAGCTTATTAGGTATATCATACTCTGGCTACCACTTCTCGTACAATATAATTTAGCACAAAGAAATTTCCTGCATCTAAGGCGGGGTTCACACGACTTGCCACTGCCATCATCGGCACAGCTACATTTGCTAAAGAATTCGCAGCTTTACCGATTTGGCCTACTTCTCTCTTCAACGTAATACGCCTCCTCAACCTTTTGAAATGTTGGAAACAGAATTTTCATAGCATTCGAAAACCTACTTGGTGTCCGTGGTATCCTTTTCCAACCTCCAACAAATTCCGTTTTATAACTTAAATATGACGACAAAGAATGTTCTTGTACTCTGTAGATCTGTAGCCCTACATAGATGTATGTATCATTACAGACAATTTTGCCATATTTGAATGGATTTGAGTCTCCATGGCCTATTTTAATTTCGGTTGCATCTTTGTATGCACTGTGCTCAAAATTCCAAGAACGTTCGTCACTCCAAACCTGCAAGCATTCGAACAAGTAAAAATATTTTTCATCCGATTACAGTGCAAATTCTTGACCTTAACCTAAGCCATGTATGTAGCGTATGTTTTCAAATACTCATCAAATAACTTTCACGCTTAGAGATGCCGATGTTCAATCATGTTGATTATTTTCAGATATTTTTTGTTTTAAAAAAATGTCCTTATATATATAACATAAGGAACACAAAGATTCTTAGTGAGAATGCCGTGTCATTCTGAAGAGGAATTAGGCTATAAAACTTAGGCTTGTTCCCATTCCATTAAGATTATGATATTTCTCAAAAATAAAATTTCAACGTTCATGCAGCTCTAGTTAGCATAAAAGTTATTGATCTACTATGATTAGTACGCCAAACAATCCGGCAAAAACCTAACACTATACGCTGCTCCCATCGATGCCACTTTAAGTACATAAAATCTTAAATAAATAAATCTAAATAAATTCTTTTTAATAAAAAATGTGCTATTTTTCTTTACAATTTTAATTTTTTTTTGCTTTGCTATTGAAAAGATATTATAATTAAAGATTTCAGTCCTAGTACAGGAGAATCCAGAAATCAAAATTGAAATCCTTCTGTCCTTGGACGGGCGTTTTTCACATAAAATATATGTTCAATGCCTTTGGCTGAAATTTTATATTAGAATTTGACTTGGCTTGGTCATTTGGTTGCTGACCACTGAAGAGCAGCAGCCGAGGCAAACGACTATTATGAAGAAGCGATTCAAATACATTGCAGTGACAGAAAATTTCAATAGCTTAGACACTGTGCAAGCATAAGAGTAAAATTGAAATTTTAAACTGAATTCTGTTTGTTTGAACAACCTATTAAACAAGAAACAATTTTATTGTTTGTGCAATGCGGATTGGGCATTTTATACATTTTTTCCTCCGCTGTCGCTCGTTGCTTGCTGTACGACATCTTGACACCTCTCAGGAAAAAATATCATAATAATATAATACGAAGTATGAAAAAACACAAGCGACATATGTAACAAATATGAAAGTTTACATACTATAACATATAAATCCATTATTTTTAGCAATATGTAGATTATTTGCACACTTTTACTGCCTTGGTGCTAATAAGCTGAAGCTGAATATTCATTCGCCAGACGAATCTCTTGTCTATTTGTATTTTAATGTAACTCCTTTCCAAGAGATATCTAGTTTAAAACACAGTTGAGTTTTACATTTAACTGATTTTTTTTTTGCCATTTTTATCAGTTCTGAACTCAAAATAGCTCATAAATTTAATTGCTTAAATTACTAATTTATTAATTGAGGTTAACAATTAGTATCTACTAACTCTTGGAAAATGAGCCTTCGGTGGCATTTATTCAGCTAACAATGAACTCTAAATACCTCAAAACGATTTATTATTAGCAAATGATTACTAACGATTAGTATTAACTAACACTTGAAAACTGAGTTTTTCATATACCCGGGAGTTTTTATTTAGCAAACAATAACCGTAAACAGTTCAAAATAATTTCTAATTAGTTAATTGTAGTTAATTAATTAATTAAACGAATTAATGAAAATGGTATTATATGTAGATTTTTAGTGTCAAACTACAGGTTCAGTGTTGAAATACAGTTGCTCATAAGCCATGAAGCGCGATAATGCTTCGCCAAAAAAAATAACTGTGAGTTCATTTTTGCTTTCATTTTCTGGAATTCATATATATTAATGGAAAATAATTTTAGGTCGGATAGTTGAAAGCATAACAGGGTATGTGAAAGTGTGAATTTAAATTAAAATCTTTGTCAGTTAAGTGGTAGAATAAATCATTAGCAAAATTCATCAACGCTTAACTAAATGTTTACAATTGATCTAGTTTTGTAGTTATTATTTTTTTAGACTAAAATACATCATAATATTGTTTATGATATTTAATAATCAATATGATGCAATAAACATAACTTAATAAGCTGTATAAGTTGTTATTCCATTCTGTTTGTCATAAGTAAAAGGGATAAGAAACAAATATTGATCAAGAAATTAAACCGTGTCATCATTAACATAAGAAAAAAATGAAAATTGTTTGAGTTAGCTTGATTGATTGTGGATTCATCCAGGCCTAAATCAACCAATCTCGAGATAATTAAGACAATAATAACTAACATGTTAAACATCAATTTGAAAACATTTATTAATTATTAGTAATACAGACAAATCCGAATTAATCGCTAATTGTTTAGTACATTAGGATCAAAATTATTTAAGGGCAAATGACAGATACGTAACAGTTACCGTGTTGCGCCTTCAAAGGTACACTAGTTTTATTTTCCTATCAATTTGTTCACAACTACATTAAATATGCACTGTACGCGGAACTTTTCGAGCGTAACCTTGTATCATTTGGCAAAAATACGGATTGCTTACGCCACACTAGTTTAACGAAAATCATAGCCTGTTACACTTTAAAAAGTCTAGTTTGCTTTAAATGCAAAACAGAAATCAGCTTGCTTATCCTACATAGGAAAATAGCTTGGAAGTGCTCCAAAAATGGT
>JAQFYP010000968.1:0-18090 GCA_034694865.1 Bilobella braunerae | reverse complement strand
GACCCTTTGGGCTATCAAACTGCATAGGTCCCGTCGTGAAACACAGGGGACATCAAAAATAATTTCCTTGTAAGACTGAAGCTACAAACACCAGGCCACCATCGCCAACTGATTTAATGTTTAAATGTGAAGAATGAATAGTAAATAACTTTTTAGACGTCAGTGATTTTCTCCTCCTTGTTCTCTTTAGTTGTGAAATCCCACTACTTGGGTGGCTTCCACGTGGTCGAACATATGGAGCACTGAGCAATAAGTAAGCTGTGACAAGTATCACTCCAATTACCATCATCAGAGTAACAATGACTGAAACCCAGTACAAAATGTTGCTCTGGCGCCCCACTGTATTTTTGTATTCTTGCGACTTGGATTCATCAACTCTTCTTCATGTTCAGGCAAGCATTCGGGTTGTGAACAAAACAAAACTCTCAAAATAATTCAAATTCCACCATTAAAGTTGATTAACTTATAAATAAAGACGGAAGCGTGCGTGACAAAGGGTGGGGTAGTGGGAAGTGTAAAAAAATAACCCTTTTTTCTCACCCCTCACCCGTCCTGTAGGGCGGGTTTTATACACTCGTTGTACATATAAATGCGCTTGTTGGCGTACTTAGATATGTAAGTGGCCGGAGATAGAAGTTTACATTTTTATTTATTTTTTAAAGCAGGAGCTGAAGAGAAAAGTTTCTTTTATAAAGTATCTCAATTCAAAGAGGAATTTCCTTGCGCCTGTCTCCTCTTTGCTTCAGTGTCAATCGAGGAGACGAGGCGGTAGGACCTCCAAGAAGATTCCTTTACTTCTCTTGCTTGAACAAAAACTCACCTGCTTGGTACACAGTTACTAGAGATGCGCATCGTTTTTAGTTTAATTTTTTGGAAAAAAAAATATAAAGGCAAACCCTGCCCTAGGACGGGTTTATTTTGCTTGTTGGCATACAGTATTAATTATGTATGGTTAATCAAAATTTAAGGGTGGCCTATTAAAACGTTAAAGGTAACCTATGTTAATCTAAAAATAAGTTTTGGGCGGTTCTTCTTCTTACCCGTATTTTGTGAAAGATTGCTTGAGTAGAATTATTAGTTGCGTTGATTTGATCGTAGTTGCTCCAGAGGTAGGTGAGTAAAAGATGAAGTAAATTGAAAAGAGCTAATGCAATCTGAAATCTAAAAATCTGGGGTGTAACCAGAGTAGAAGGTATGTTCGCTCCGGTGTCCCGCCATATTACAAACAATAGGAGCAAACTGAGCATGTGCAGAAACAATTTGGCCGTCACCTTTGACCTTGCAATCAAGTGTGGGGACAAGGACAAAAAGGCAAGGCTAATCTGTGTTTATAACCCAAGGTTATTTGAAGTCAAGTAAATGTGGTCCCTAAAGGAAAAGTTAGTTTATTTGACATTTAACACGTTAAGTGCGCCTATTGTTCGCATTCAATTTCAATTTCTATAGTTTGGGGCAAAACACACAACGATTGTTTTCAGAGACGTCGAATTTAGTTTTGGAGCTGTAAGTTAGAGACTATTAGTTAGTTATTATTATCAAATATGAGATTCCCTTTAATTTATTTTATACACTTTATAAGTCTAAGAATAATGATAAAATTGTGGATGTAATGTACAGCGTGCAGTAGATATTGGGACAGATAGTAAATAAAATATTCTTTCACAAAACCTATAAGATTTTTATGTTTTCAATTAATCAAACAATGCAAGAGTGCAAAGTTGGCCTTGCATGTTTTATTCCTTACCGTTCTTCATTGGTACTACGTCTTAGAACCTATGTTCTATGTTTGGTTCTCCGCACATTTAATTTTTTTTTATAGAGAGTTAACATAGGAATGTATACATTGGGAATTTTTTTAATATTTTAAAGTCTACAATAACTTGTAGACTTGATAAATAAAGAAATTTGGGATCAAGTGCTGACGTTATAGCAAAATAAAATACAAGCAGTAGTATATTCAGAAAATTAAAAAAAAACTATTAATATCTTTGCAACTTTGGACATGTCTACAACACCACTGCTGTTTTCTTCTTCTTTTAAGAATGAGTCTTTTTCAGCATTCTAGTTTTCCACAGCAATTTTCACTACACCTGAAGTACTGACGTTTATACCGATCTCTATTTTCTTGATATCCAAAACCTAGTTAGTTCATGTTACATTAATTATTCTTAAGACAGTGGATAATTTATACATAAATTGAATTAATATGACTCAATTTTAATTCAGTCAGTTGAGTTTTTGTAGCTTACATGGTTCAACGGCTCAGTTTCTGATAATAGCGTCAGACTTTTCATAACACTATTTTTAAATCCTATTTCGTCAATTAGGACATTTCCGGTAAACGTCTTTTTGTCAAATGCAACTTCTGTAATTTTATACAACTTCTGACAAATTAATGATCCAGTTGATTCTACAGCGTTTTGTGCCTATTGATTTATACAACGTCGTTAAACTCTTTAACAGGTTACGTAAACAAATAAGTTCAAAAAAGGTAATAAATTCATAACTGTAATAATTACTCCAGCTGCTAGGAATTGTTAAAAGATTATTTAGCAAGCTGCAAAATAGTTTAAAATTACACGATTACTTAGTTATATCAATTATTATGAAAAAAAAATTTACGCATTTGGACAATTGCATTGGCCGAAATATTGAACCGTCTTTAATTCCATTTTTTCGGGTTTCTGTGACGCACTGCAAAACCAGTTTCTGAGCTGTCGACAATTCCTTTAAACTGATTTCATCGTTACTCTTCTTTAGGTTGGTTACGACATATTTGGGACCTTAAATAGTTAAAGTTTACTAATTGAAATAAAGATATTAGTAGCACCATAAAACATGAGAGTGCTTTACAACAATGTTATTTACAAGCTTTTGCCTGTATAGCAATTAGCGTACTACGGAGAGCAGTCAATATGTCCAAATTAGGATGGTTTGCGTACTTACAATGAACCGTTGTGAGCGTATACAGCCCAATTGTCAACATTGTTACTTGTTGTTAAGTGATAATATTAGACTACTTAGCTTAACTTATTCTCTTATAATAAACTTATTGTTGTTGTTATTTTTACAATAGACGCACAAATATTGTTTTTCACGTATTAAATGAAAATATTTGTAAATCCATAAGAATATATGTTGAAAGTTGTTCAAAAATATAGAATCTCAAAACTACGAATATTTTTTAAATATCAATAATATTTGCTACTACAAAACCAACCTTATATCACCACTTAACAAGATATGCGACAATCAAGCCAATGGAGTTGTACACGCATGAAACGTTTATTTGTAAAGCACATTTTAAATCGGGAAGTTACCTGTGCTATTGCTCTCTACGAAACGATGCGGATTTGAGTTGCTCCTCTGGTTCCCATTTTGCGAATTACAACTTCGATGAAATTCAGAGTTTCTCTTTATAGCACTACGGTTATATACTTTATCTGAAGGTAAAATGCGTTCTTGTATGGTGGTACTAGCTGTCACATTTCCTGAAATACAATAACTTTTATTGTTCGTAATATAAAATATACACAAAACGCAAAATTTCATTGCAAAATGAGCGTGGTTGTAAACCACGTTACAGCCTTGTTACTTGCTCTTGAAGTTATTCTATTTTTTACAATTGTACTTTGTACGTGGTTATTTAAAAATTAAATATAATTGTTTTAGAATTCAACAGTTGTATTCAACAAAGTTAAATATAAAAAATCCTAAAAAATTAATTTGCAATCTTTGATATTTGCGTTGCTTTGAACGATACAAATTACAAAAATTCAAATGCAGTCAAATATATGTAACCAACTGCCAATCTGTATTTTTATATTGTACCTTGTAGTTGACTACTTAATGAAACAAGGAAGGAAAAATTTTAGTGAAAGTTTGCGTTGTTTTGCAATTCAACATTTTGATTTAACAAAGCTAAATATAAAAAAATATATACAAATTTAATTTGCAATATTTGATACAAGTAATAGAAGTATAAACGTTTTAAATATAACACTTTGACGAGATAATGCTTTTCATAAATTTACCTTGTTCCGTTCCCTCTGTTGACGTTGAAATCTCGTTGTCATTATTTCCGAATTTATTTGTGTCATTTTCTGGTAAAAAAAAACAGTTAAGATGCTATCTGCACTCTGTAACGGAAACTATTAACTAGCTGCGTTGCTCTGAACGATACAATTTAATAAAATTCACGTGCAATTAAATATATGTGGCCAAACTGCCAATCTGTATTTTTTAACCTTGTACTTTGTAGTTGACTACTTAATAAAAGAGTTAGGAACTGAAATTTTTATTGAATTTTTGCATTGTTTTGCAATTCAACACTTTGATTTAACAAAGCTATATATAAAAAACGTAAAAATGTAATTTGCAAAATATTAGATACAAGTATGACCGTTTTAAATATTACACTTTGACGAGATAATGCTTTTCATAAATTTACCATTATTCGTTCCCTGCGTTGACGTTGAAGTCCCGCTGCCATTATTTCCGGATTTATTTGTGTCATTTTCTAGTAAAAAAAACACAGTTAAGATGCTATCTGCACTCTGTAACGGAAACTATTAATTAGCTGCGTTGCTCTGAACGATACAATATAATAAAATTCACGTGCAATTAAATGTATGTGGCCAAACTGCCAATTTGTATTTTTTAACCTTGTACTTTGTAGTTGACTACTTAATAAAAGAGTTAGGAACTGAAATTTTTATTGAATTTTTGCATTGTTTTGCAATTCAACACTTTAAATTAACAAAGCTAAATATAATAAAATATAAAAATTTGATTTGCAATATTTGATACAAGTAATAGAAGTATAAACGTTTTAAATATAACACTTTGACGAGATATTGCTTTTCATAAATTTACCTTGTTCCGTTGCCTCTGTTGACGTTGAAATCTCGTTGTCATAATTTCCGAATTTATTTGTGTCATTTTCTGGTAAAAAAAAACAGTTAAGATGCTATCTGCACTCTGTAACGGAAACTATTAACTAGCTGCGTTGCTCTGAACGATACAATTTTATAAAATTTACATGCAGTGAAATATATGTGGCCAAACTGCCAATCTGTTTTTTTTTTTCAACCTTGTACTTTGTAGTTTACTACTTAATAAAACAATCATGAAGTGAACTAGCTGCATATATGCCGTTCTGTACAATTTTTTCTTTGCTCTTTGGCAATCGCCTATACCCTGGTCAACATGCTTGTGTTAGTGAGTGGGGATTGTCTCGCCTTGCCTCTAAACCTATCACCTGGAAAGTTCTGAAGCGTGAAACAAAGGAGGTTTTGCTGAACAGTGAACGGGGGTTGACCACCAAGTATCCTCTGCCCATGCAGAGGCTTAACACCGTCCTACGCATTCAGACCCAAGCTCACCCTCCACGACCACAACTTTACAGGCTTGCACTCCCCACTACCACACCACCACTTTTTTACTGTACTGGTGCTGGGAATTTACCCGGGCACCTAACCAAGCTAGGAGCAGTCTCCTAACACCCCGGAATATGGGCCGTGAGCTGCGTTTATGTACATTACAATTTATATAAGTTCTAATGCTGTGAAAATATGTGGTTGTGCTGCTATTTATTTTGCGATCTGTTGTTTCTTGAACACTAACTGTAAACGTATACATTGATTCTAATTATTGTTGTTCTGTCAACGGTATGTGTACAAGTGCGGTCGATATGCAATTAAGTTTACTTAGTCTCAACAAACAAACTATTTTGAGCGTTTTTTTTAAACTACTTCCTATTTTGTTGTCTAAGTAAATTGGTTAATTAGGCCTGCATAAATGGAGAATAGTAAAAAAAATTATTTAAAGTCAAACTGTTGATATTTCCAAAACACCCATTACCCTTTACCCCGTGGTTTTAGTTTTAATAACCGGACCCTCCTAAATTATATAATGCCTATCTATGGGAGCTTGTTTTTGTTTTGAAGTGCAATTCAGTTTTGAAATGCAGTTGGACTTGTAGTTTTAAAGTCAACGACACCTCTGCCATCTCTCGTCTGTTAGAACGGATGTACGGACGCGCAGTAAAAGTATGGCCGTAAAAACAAGGCAAGTATATTGGAATAACTAGTCTAAATAACTAGTCTAACAATTTCTGCGACAGAGCGCTCAAAGCTGACCCAGCTCTTATTAAATTGTATAAAAATTAGACAAAATCTATGAGTGTGTGGGATTGAACCAACCAGAATAAAATTTTCTAGACGGAGTTGAAGTTTTTCAGATTGAACTAAAAATGATCTGCGGTCTTACCACTGGCATCCTTTGTGGGTTTCAGTGTTTGTTCATAATTGTTTGTCAACAAATACATGTCGTCGGATGCGTCTATCATCAATCAAGAATTATATTTCGATTAGTTTTACACCTAACGTCGTCATAGCTTACCCGGTGAAAATACAACAATTGTGTAGATACAGTTCTCATGCGTCCAAAACGCTGTGCCGCGTCCCCAGGGCCGAATTTTTTTGCCGACATAATTCTTGGTTTTTCCTTTAGCTCTTTCCTTCATAATGCAAATAAACCGTGGTAAAACGGTAAATCAAGTAGCGGAAATAGAAAAAATAGAGAGGGCATTAGATAGTAGAAAATTATTAAAATTAATCAAAAAGAATTTTTGATGTACGCAGGGAGCATCTGAATCAACTCAGCTGTTAGTTCCTTTCGCAAATAGCATTTTGAGGTCAAAGGGATATTTCCAGGTGAAAGGAGGCTCTGTGCTAATCGGGACCATCATTAACTTTTTGTTTCATGCAAAAGTAGGGTTTGACCTAGAAGTCATTTTGAGGTCATGGGGTCATTTTACCAGACAATACCTTTTAACTTGAGAAAAAGTGCAGTAAAATGTGCATGTAAGGGTGCAATGACATTTTGCAATGCAATGCATTTTGACACAGAAATCGACTTTCATACTTGCAATGACAATTTAAAATTCTAAAAAAAAACTATAACATTTTTTTAATTTTGTGACCAAGTTCAGATGACCTTTAGCAGTCAAAGTTGACCTCTTAATATTAGGGCCACGGAGATGGCAGATTCGGATTTAGAGCCCCGAATTTATGGCCGGTAGAAGATACCAAATTTTGAGGAAATCGAACTTGGAGGAATTGCTGATCTTTACGTGCAAATGCCTTTTGGCAATTGCTTACTCGATGTATTTTTGGGTCAGAGCGAACCAAATGCGCTGCAGTTGAGGTTTTAAGAATTTGCCACTTACAAAGTCTGGCCTTCTAAAAATATTTGCGAAATTATCGTTTGTTAACAATCTTGAAGCAATTTTATCTGCGGTAATTTTCTTCTTCATCTGTTTTTCAGTTATTGAAGCTTTTTTAAATGAAAAATAGAAATCTGTTGAAGGGAAGTCGAGTTCGTTTACATGGTTCATGCTCTTTTTAGAATTATTGATTTTGATAACTAGGGCCAACATGGTTGCCTAAATAAAATGGAATACTTTATGAACTTGTTTTTAGCTAAATGAGGCAATACTTTTCTTACCTCCAATCCTACAATGTAAGCAGGAATTTTCTCGCCAAGACATTTTACAAAGACGTTGTGGTCTGAAATGAAATATTTTAAAGTATATGAATTCGAGCTACATTATTAATAGTTTTACCTTTCACGACTACAATGCTTGCAAAATTTAATTCGTTTTTCATAGTTCCCAAATTTGTTTCATTTGCAGCAGCACATCCAACATCAAGAATTTCGTTAGGTAGAAACTATAGAGCAAATCGTTAGCGGAATAGTAAATAATTGCAGAAAATATTAAATTATAGAAAACAATGCCCTCACTCCTGTTCGAATGCTGACAGAATGAGATTTAAATATTTTTAAATACACAAGTCCCATTACTCACCAACAGAGATGAAATTAGGAATTATTAGTTATCTAAAACAAGCTCCGCAAAACGGCAAATATGTTCATAATTGAAAACTTTTTCCTGCGATGCTGTTTTCAAATGAGCCATTTATTATTTACGGTTGATATTGCTTTTTTTAATTTTGAAGTTTAAAAAATTGGGATAGAATACTGTCCACCAAAATCTCACCATGAACTTTCGTACAATGCTAGAGAAATGAACAAGCAAATGAAAGTGGATGAGTTTTGTGTTCTCATTAAGGTTTAGGTTTTTTGTGTTGTCGGGTTTAGGTCTTTTTAGGTTTTAGTATTGTCAGGTTTAGATTTTTCTAGGGTTTAGTGTTCTCAGTTTTAGGCTATTTTTAGGTTAGGTTTGCCGATGACCAAAAACTAAATAGAAATCAATATAAAAAAAATGTTTTATAGACTACTTAAGATTTACGGTACTTAAGCCAGTAATCGGATTACACACTAAACTTTACTCATACGACAATTATCAACTTAACTTAACTACCTTAATTTTGATTATATTAAGAACAACTCAAGTAACTTTTACCTTTACTACTCTACAATTTTGCATACGGATGTAAAACTTGTGACTTATGCTCATCATAGATTACGACAAATGTGAAATGACGATTGATCGACTTAATATATAGTAAAGAGTTGTTATATAGGTATTATGTTCCGTTTACCGATCCAAAGGCAGCAGCTGGACTAAAATTTTTGTAAACCATATTGGAGCAATTTTTAATGGATCCACCCAGCCTTCGCACTCGCGACAGGAGGACTAATTGCAATCCGGGGAGCTCGTGAGAATCACTCCTGCCGAAATAATTCCTGTATTCTAGCATTTTTTTCGCGAGGGCTGATGCCTAAAGTTTAGAGAAAAAAAAATTCTCAAGCAACTTACAATGAAAAATTTGTTTTGGGAATATGTCCCGTTTTATATTTTTTCGCGTGATGAAAGTTGAGCGTTCTCAAAAACCAGCAGAAGTACCTATAATAAGTTAGTTGAACTTTTGTTTTGGGTAACAAGTAGTTTATTATTTTGGATAAATTTTACAATCATTTGCCTGCGAGCTACCACTTTATAGTATCAATCCCTATATAGAACTATCTCCAGCAAAGAAAAAACTCAAAGCTATCAGGCGGTTTTTTGGGTATTTTGGCAAAAGTTTGTGACGTTAGTAAGGATTGGCAAAAGCTAAGTTTCTTTTTAGCTTCTAATTACGTTAGTAATTATTGAAATTATTCGATTAAAACTCGATTAAAATTTGATACGATAAAAACTCTCGATTTACATAGTGGTTCATAGAAATACCTACAAAAAAAACACACGTACTCAACGTGAAGTAGAGGGATCATCTATAGATGTCAATACTGTCCAAGAAAAGGTAATCAAAAAAAAGTGGAAGGCATTTTGTTTTAATTTAATAAATAATTTTAATTGGAGTTTCACACCAATGACATAGTGTCTCAAGCCCAAACATGTGTTCCTTATTTGAACTAATTATTGCTCAATGCCAAAAATTTTTTGCACTTACAAAGCTCGTGCTCTTGATTTCCAATTGTAGAGGACGGAAGCCGTCGGGAAGAAATTTCCAATTTTTTGCTTTTATAATTTTACCTACGCCTTCCTCAAAACTGAGTTCTCCTAAGTTCTCTGTAAATATGTCATGCGATCAAAAGACAGCGTTCTGAAGGGCCCTTGGCAGCCCTTCAAAGTTAATTGAGTTGCAAAGTTGCAAAGTTAATCGTATTACGAAAGTAATTCAAAATTTTCAAACTCTGTGCAATTGCACTTTAGTACCAAGAATTCTGTAATTAATCCGTCTCCAAGAAACGTAAGCTGTTGCCAAATGGATAATTGTTCTGACAAATTGCTTACCTATACTTTTCACTGGTTCAGTAGTAGGGGTTCCATCAAAAATATTTTCTAACGAGTATAACTTCTCGTCATCTGTGAAGATTAAAATTTTACAGAAATTGTACTTTTTATTTACAGAACTGTTTACACAAAATTACACTATATCGTACCGGAGGTAAACACTATGAATACATAGGCGATTTCCCCCCATGTTGCAAATCCAAAGCCGTATGCCCATGTCACGTTGTACACCAAATCGTCAGAGCTCAAACGATTAACTTCAGTTGACCTCTAGACATTTCATTAAAAATTTATAATGCAATAATTTACAGGATTATTAGTAAATCTAGAATTGATTTATTAAGAGTTTCCAAAGCACGGCCATCTTGAGACTGACTGCCTTTTCCCAGCCGACTTTGACAGGACAAACAATACAAACAATATTCGAAACACACTATCGCAAACAAATTACGCATATGGTTCATAGTATAATATTGTAAATTATTACATTATTATTAATATAATCAACATGGATATAAATTCCATGTTCTCTGACTGTGCAGCCTAATCACGAGGATGCGGGCATACACAAGTTCAGAGGCTAGGAATTCCCTTAACAGGAAAACCAATAGCAATTACTTTTTTTGTTGCCAAGCGGAGATTTGAACCCACATTCACAGGCTGGCAAGTGGAGAACGGTAGACACGATAGATAGTGGTAAAGCCACTAGGCAAAAACGGTCACTTTATTAAAAAAAGATAATGCTTTCAGTAGCTTTTAGGTAGCAACATTGCGTGTTAAGTACAACTCACTACTAGATGGACTAGGTATTCTTTACACTCACATCTTTCAACTAGTATTTAAAAAAAAACCAAATCAAAATACATTTTTGCGCTTGTGTTTTACGTTGCAGTTAAGAAAACTATATTCTTTATACACAATATATGGCTTAACTTTTGGATAAACTAATGCCAAGTTCTGTTTTAAATAAGAAAATTGTGCGGTTTGGTGTTACAGAAAGTCATAAATCTAGGACTTACACGAGTAGGTTTTTCCAACAGTGCCTCAACATCCGTATCCCATTCGCCAGAATTGAGCTTGTCTACAGTGGTCTTAAGAACGGTGAAATAAACTGTACTACTTGTCTTCTTCAAATTTTTGGCGTCAAATTCCTTTCCATCATGATTCATTCCTAGTTTAAGAGCCTGTATTGTTGCCTGCAATGCATTTTAGAACTATGAACACTGCCTCGGATATGACAGCATGTCGGTTAAGTTAAACAAATTATGCAGGTCAAGGTATTTGGATAGTAAAACCCGGACATAATAATTACTTAACATCTCAGAGAATTTAAACAAAATTTTTTTACTAAATCTTGAAAATGTTATCGAAGATGTGGTAGGCAGAATTCGGGAAAGTTTTTGAAGTTTCAATACTAGCTGACACATTTTGCATAGAACTTAATGGAAACGTGGAGTGTTACTTCTTAAAGTCAAGGTTTGTGCTCAAATTGACGCACGCGCGTGTCGATGATATACACATATACTGTAGACTTAATTTGGTAATCGATGCGTTTATACGCTACTCGGTTAAGTAACTTAATCTAAGTAAAAGCTAAAATAAGATGAAGAGGTGGAGCGTTTACCCCAGATTTAAATTAACCAAAACCCTCTGTAGTAAATTTAATTTTTTTGAAAATTATGATCGATGTTAATACCTTCACTGAAATCTTGGTTTTCGGATGAGCTTTTTTCAATGCTTCTAGCAGGTCGTTTTCTAAAATTGGTCAATTATGTGTTAACACTATAACATCAAAAAGAAGCAATGTTAAGACTACTAATAACCAAATGGGTTACTCACTTTTATTAACTACAATAACAGCGGAGCAAGTACGTTTTCCAGATGGCCGCGACTCTTTCAACGATCCATCGACTCCAACATTGATGATTGAAGCATTATCCAACTGTGAAAATAGTCATTAATTAGTAGCTGTGGTACATTTCTAGTTGCAATAAACTCAAAATTAGAAATACATATTTTTCTTTATAAGCTCAGAATTTGGGAAAGTGTAGATTACCTGTGCTAAATCCGGCATTGGAAATTTTGATTCGAGAAATTGTGGCCATGTCACTTTAAGGTTCTTTTCGATTAAAATTGACACATCTAGCCACACATTGCTGATGCGTTTGGTCTGACCGAACAATTTTTTTTCCGAGTCAATTGCAGTCGCAAGATTCATCGCCTGCCCAAAAAATTTAAAACCCATAAAACAAACTTATCCTCCTTTTTAATTTTTTAACCAATCAGGTTTAATGCGTATTCATGTGGAGAAAAATTTATTTTTGCAAGATTTAACGCCATGCGTAACATTTGTTTTTGTAAGCAAAAACAAACCGGTCTTGAGACGGAGCTAAATTTGCTTGTTAGCGTCGTCCTCAACATTTCAATTTTATAAGAATATAAGAAGTTTTTCCGATAAAGATTTTTTTCAAATGCCCATCTACAGAACGTAGACGATGGAGTATTGGGGTGAGGATCTTTTGGTGCAATTTAACTTTTAATTGACATAATATTTTAATTCAAGAGCAAACACCCGATTTGTTACGCACTAATAACCGTTCATTGGTCAATCTAAAGTTAAAGCAATAAAAAATAAAAACGACATTCAACAATTCAATATTTGTATTTACATATTTTTGTATTTTTATAAGAAATAAAACCATAGTTCACCACTAGTTCACTATTCACCATAGTAATAGCCTTATTATTTGTAACCGCACTTTTCATGCGCGTCTGTCTATCTATCCGTCTCTCAGATTTTGCAATTTAAATTTACTATTGGAGTCCAAAACTAATTGCATTCCAAAACTCAATTGCACTTCAAAAGAAAAAAATAGCTACCAATGATAGGCAATTGAAGTAGTTTCTGGTGGCAAAACTAATATCCTCCATGGGTTCACCCTTCTCCCCCAATACGGCGACCCCTAAATGATCCCCAAATCTAAATGATTTTTGTTTCAGGTTTTTGCTAAGTACTGTGGCGATAACGCCAAACAGTGACGCAGAGCATAAGAGCAAGTTGTTGAGGCCTCTGGAGTAAGAGGCCCTGGCCAGCGCGGTGGATAACACTGCCAACCTTACCTTTTGCTCTGCTCGTCACAAGTGGTGGAAGAGCGGGTTCGAGCGCTACCTTCGCCGTCTTCATACGGCAGAAATAGATAACAGACGCAAAGACACAAAAAGACCCCAATTACACTAATTCCGACCTTGTTAGAGCCCAGATAAGGTGCTCTGCCTGAGATGCGATAGGGCAATTTGCATACTGTCTTAAGAGATAATGGAGTCCTAGGGGCTAGGACTCTGGAAAGGGGGGACCTGTGGCGATAACGCCAAACAGTTACGCAGAGCTAAGAGCAAGTTGTTGAGGCCTCTGGAGTAAGAGGTCCTGGCCAGCGCAGTGGTTAACACTGCCAACCTTACCTTTTGCTCTGCTCGTCACAGTACCAATATTTATGTAAACTATGCTGGTGAAATTAAACAAAATTTTGTTAAGGCTATTCAGTGACACGGAGAGGTTAGTGTTAGTTGAAAATAACCGATTAATTCGGTTTTGGGTAAGGCATAGAAAAGTTTCAGTACCGGACAAACAATTATTTTGTGGAAATTGACGGATTTTCACGAATTAGGAAATTTTGAGTTGGGCTGGGCAACTATATTTTTATGCTCTTTAACATTTGTCTACGGCGTGGTCAACTGATTGCGTGTGCTAGATAGTGGGGGAGCCTATGAGTTGACTTGGAAGTTGCGAGGACTGGAGCTAATGGAGTTTCTGCTGGACAATGAACGTGGGTGTGACCCACTTACGCATACCGACCCATGTTCAGTCTCCACGACCGCAACTTTCCAGGCTCGCACTCACCACCACTTTTTTTTACTGTGCTCCCACCGAAATTCGATCTCTGCTCTTACCCAAGCTAGGACAAGGAACCTAACCTCCCGGACTACGGGCCTTGGGCGCAAGGGCAACTATTCAAAACTCAAATATAAAAAAAATTTTTTTGATTGCTTCGGTTTCAAAGCGTTTGAAACAAATCTTTTTTAAACTAAGGTTGAGATTAAAGTTAAAAAAATCAAGATTGTAATCATGTACATCATTTTCTAAAAGGTTTTTTATTGGAGAATTTGAATGCTCAACGTCTAGTCTAAACCTCGCAGCCCGAGTGGTTAGAGCCTTGAGCTCTACCCATGAACGGACAGGGTGTAAGTCCCGGTGTCGCCAATATGGAAGTGGTTTTTTCCGAAAGGTTTTCCCACTTTTCTTGCCCAAATGGGGTATTGGAGGTCAGGTGGGGCAGTTGGGGTGCGTGCGTGACCTGGGGTTGCATTTATGGAGGGTAGACTGGGGTGGGTATGCCTAAGACGATTGTTCCTCTCTCTGCCAAAGGCGGAGTAGTAGTAGAGCCCTAGCCCGTTCGACCTCTAGCAGAAAGCCCTTCCGTCCCACTCCTCAAGGCTTCCTACCAACTCCTTGATCGAAGCCACCCGCCCGCCCACCATGGCCGGAACCCACCCTCCCTACATGTTGACGAACCCTTAGTGGAAATGTCAAACAAAAAAAAGAATAAATGCTCCACGTCTCCGAGCCTTTCTGAACGTTTAGAGCAAAAACTAAAGTCACCTAATTTTGAGTAGTAAAAACGCGGACAGCAACCATAAGTTACAAAATGCAACATATTTAACAACTTTTTGACAAATAACAGCGTCCCATTTATGCGCACAAAAATCAAGATACTGAAATTTTTATGAGATTAAATTAAATCCACAAGGCTCTCCTACTGGTGGAGGAGTTTTTTGCTGTTTTGAAATTTTTTTTTGACTCATTCAGTCATTGATTACTTACAAAAGTGTCCTCGATTGTTTTGTCTGCGGTAAGCGATGTATCACCCTTCAACCGCGTCTTTGAAGTTAGTACAACTTTGCCTTCGTTCCGGTGACCGCCAGAGAGCACTGTTGATATTAGGCTGAAGGCAACAACTATTCTACACATCTTCTTCATTCTCTTCGACTGAATAATAATTTTTTTTCCAAATTTACAAATTTTACTCACAGATTTTGAAAAAAAAATTAACAGCACTTTTAGAAGCAGATTTTGCTTTGAAAGCAATGTTAAACTAATCTCAAACTTGAGATTACATGCCTGTTTTTACACATAAAAAACTGTGTGATTTATCTTTAACCAATAGTATAGGCACACCTCAACTACTACTGCTCCTCCTACTTTGGTTCTACTTTCCGGACTAGTAACTAAAATTTAAGAAAGTTTACGGTTATTTAATTAAGTGATTTAATTGTACTCTTCAAAAGTTGTCTGGTCAAACATCTACGCTACGGCAAAGCCTAACTTTTCGTTCATCAAGCGCGATAATTTTTTTTTCTTTTTCAACTTACTGTCAAATAAACATTAGAGTTGTTCGGCATAGATAAAGTGACAAGAAACGTAATTTCATGTTACAAAATACTTATTACTAAGAATTGATTCCATATATTTGCAAGATTAGTCGTAATATTGATGTAAGAGAAGTTAGTCAGACATAACACAAAATATCCCGCTGAAGCGATACCGCAGAGTTAGCTTTGGAGGCTTTTTGTTTTGTAAAAAAGAGCTAAATGTCGAACCGGAGACTTACTAGGAACCGTTGTGAGCGTATACAACGCTATCTTGCAGAGAGACTCTCGATTTTAGCTTGCAAGGAGGAATGCAGTTACACCCAAACCTAACTGACCTAAAAATGCCTTCCATCTCATAAACACACAAAACGGTGTACAGTGCCCGTCAAAATAATGGAAATATTAAAATGACCAAATTGCTGTCTCAAATAGTGACTACGGCGCATAATTCACGGGCTTCAAGCAACAACTGATTGGTTGGAATTTATTAGGTTGGAATTATCTAGTTACAAACCACAAATTCCTTCCTATACATTTTTTCGCCTCGAGGCAAAAACACGTGACGCACGTTGTAGAATAGTTCTCGAAACCCGTGCATCTTCAACTTTTTTTTTTACACAGATATGAAGTAGGGGTTGTAGAACTTGTTGAAAATCTTATGCTTGATCTCCAAATTTGCCGTTTTCTTGTTACAGTAATGTCAATTGTGCAAAGTTGGCGTATCCACTGGTGTCTATAATCTTGTTACTGTAGATTGATTCACTCAAATCTCCAATAAAAACAGTCAATGTGGATTAGCATTGCAGAGTTTCTTTGCTTTGCAAATGTAGGCTGATCCCTTTAGTTCCTTTCAGTTCTTCAGGGGGTTTAGGAGGTGCTCAAAAAAGTTGACGTATTTGACGCTTGTTTTAAGAAAAAAGATTCAATAGAAGCAGAGAGCCTCGGCAATTGGCTGTTGGAAATTTGAGTAAATCGCATTTCTCCCTACTGCATCTAGAAAAAATTAAAAAAAAGACCTCCCAGTGGAGCTTTAGCACCAATGCAATGGAGAGCAAGGGGAAATCCCCCTCACTATAAACCCTCGTCAGCTTATACAGGCCAATGGACACTAGTTTTATGTATGCTGTTATTTAGTCATATTACAATGTTTTTATGATAAATTTAGCGGCTAATATTAATTGATAATTTTTTTTTTCGAAATTTTAAAAATCTGAAAATTTTTAAGATTCCTTATACGATTTAACACAGGAAAATAGACGATTAAAAAAAGGGGTTATCGTGAAATTGTTTCGATTCTTCGCTACACTATCCCCCCTTACAACCTGAGTTTTTCACGTGTTAAATCCCATTAGGTTTCTGAAAATTTTCCAAATTTTGAAAATATTTGACAATTTTTTTAAAAGTTTATTCCACATCTACGGTGGTCACTCAAGCAGGGGTCAAGTTTACGGATATGAGTAGTATTGCTTTTCTCAGAAAAAGATCTTGCAGAGACTGTCTCGATTTTTGCTTGCAAGAAGGAATGCACTAACAAGGCGAACCGTTCTAGTCAATTTTCGCCAGCAATGATAAAAGTCGCTAAAAATGCCTTCCATCTCGTAAACACACGAAACGGTGTGCGGTACACTTCAAAATAATGGAATTATTAAAATGACCAAATTGTTTTCTCAAATAATTACTACAGATAGTCACTACAGCGCATAATTCGAGGCCTTCAAGCAACAACTGATTGGTTTAAAATTTTTAAGTTAGAATTATCTAGTTACAAACCAGAAATTCTTTCCTATACATTTTTTCTCCTCGAGGCAAAAACACGTGACGCAGGTTGTAGAATAGTTCTCGGAGCCCGTGCATCTTCAATTTTTTTTTATGCAGAGATAAAGTAGGGGTTGTAGAATTTGTTGAAAATCTTATGGAGGAAGCAGTGATGAGACCCATTTTTACTTTACGGTCCTTTATTTGGGGACTACATTTTTTTAATTGGACAGTGTGAATTGCCAGCCTAATGAGTATGGCTCGGGCATACACACGGTCATTGGGTAGACAATTCCTTAAGGAGGAAGTCAATTGCAAAGACTTTACATGCGGCTGATCGGGGGAATCGAACCCACGTTCTCAGTCTGGCTAGTGAAGAGAGACAGAATCTCTTAACCACTAGAAGAACTTGGCCGTTTTCTTGTTACAGTCAGGTCAGTTGTGTAAAACTGTCGTATCCGCTGGTGTCCATAATTTTGTTACTCCTAGATTGCTTTAGTCAAATTTCAGATGAAAACATTCAGAGTTAAATCGCATTGTAGAATGCTTTTGCTTTGGAAATGTAGGCTGATCCCTTTAGTTACTTTCAGTTCATCAGGGGGTTTAGGAGGTGTTTGAGAAAGTCGACGTGTATTTGACGCTAGTTTAAAAAAAATATTCAATAGAAGCAGAAAGCCTCGGCAATTGGCTGATGGCAATTCGAGCAAGTCGTACTTCTCCTACTGCATGTAGAAAAAATTTAAAAAATTCCTCCCAGTGGAGCTTTGGCACCAATGCAATTGAGAGCAAGGGGAAAATCCTTTCGGAGGGTATGGAGTTAACAATTTTTCAATTAAATCATCGCTTATTGTTACATTTTGTGATAATGGTTAGCTTTGCTTGTAGTGTACAGGCTGTTGTGCGGTAACTATCAGGGGTAAAATTGTAAGGGTATGACCCTTACTATTAAGCTAATTAGTTAATTGCTAAGTGGGCTAGTGCCCACATATGGTTAGGAGAAGCGTCCTAGCAAGAGGAGGGAAAATCACTCCTCCCGCGGCAGATCATCTCCTGCTCCGGGACGAGAAGCACCTGGTCTTGGCACGTGTCCGTCATCGCCCACATCCTCAGGTCAGCATCTTGGTGACCCATGACCCCTTCAAGCC
>JAQFYP010000967.1:0-18102 GCA_034694865.1 Bilobella braunerae | reverse complement strand
AGGCTGTTATTGAAACTAGCTGAGAGTATGGGTCTCTTATCACCTTATATTGCATTAAAGTATCCTTTTCTTACAAACTTGTCACTTCGCCTTCGAATGACGTTACAATTATGTTTGATTAGAAGATTAATTCCCACATTCTGGGTTGTACAAACGTACGGACGTGCAAATGCAAAAAAGTAGCTATTGCTACTTTGTTCAATATATTGTATCATTTTTTGATACCGCAAATGAGTGTTTTAAGTAATTATCTGTTTTTAAAGCCCAATTACTTTCTAATTTTCTAACTTATTCCCCGTTTTATTTTCCTAAGTTCTATCATTTTCTAACATTTTTCGAATTAAAACAATTCTATTCATAGAAAAACTAACTTCATTCACTGGCATCAAGTGAAGAAATGAAAATAAGCTAGAAAAAAAGTAGTAAACCTAAAAAAATATTTTGAACTCAGTAAGTTTCGAACCACGGTTGCAAATCTACACATTTCACATTTTTAACCACCAAGCCAATGCTCAATGTAACGAAGTTGAAATGTAATAAGTAGTATTTGTTTTTGAAAATGTATGTTTGTGGGCCTGCTAATTTCCATGGGAAAGCAATGGCGCTGGGCCGGAAAATGCGGCAAATTCGAATCCATCATTTCAACGAAATCAAACGAATGCTAACTTTCCTATAAAGAAACTACTGAATCCTTAAGGAATTACGCCAAATGATTATGTATTAATATTATTAAACTAATATTATTAATATTATTAATAAATATTATTTTCATAATTCTCCAATGCTACCCAAGCATTGCTATGACCGGCAGCAAAAAGACGCTCCAGTTCCGCCGCATAGCGCCATGTGTAAATTTACTGTTACAAATGCATCAATAGATGTCGGGAAGCTACATAATTCTAAATCGTTTGGATGCGCTTGCTCAGAAAACGACTTTGGATTTTACAGGTAACATTAACGAGGTCTGATTCCACGAAAGTCGCAGAACTGAAAGAAAGAAAAAGGCTCAGTTTTTTTTTAAATTCCAAATTTTATGGTGTATAGGGAAGTATTCTTTGACGGAGAAGTATTCGAGAATGACCACATTGTGTCTAGAATAAATGAAAATGGAGTCTCGTTTTGGTATTTTTTTATCTTTTTTTTTCAAAATTTGAAATTTTTTGAAAAGTTTAACAAAAATGGTTAAATGTCTCCTTGTAAGGCTAAATTTCAAATACAAGGAGAACGTAAAGAGTCCACGCAAAGAGCTTGCAGTGTCGCTACTTTCACAAATATTGGCAACAGATGATTTGGCAAAGGAAGTTCCGTGGGCCCTTAACGAATTGTAGTTGGAGCTCGTCCAGAGAATAAGTAAGTTGAAACTTAATTAAATTTTAAATAATAATTAGTTAATTGACAAAGCAACTAAGTAAGTAATTTAAGTAATGTAAGTGTTTTTGTGTTGTAGACAGAACGCTTCTGGTAATAACTTTCCCCGAGGTGGAAGGCCGTAACCTCACTCCAGCCCATGACAAATTTCTAAACACGTTAGAATCGCTTCTTCTGAATGAAACGCTGACTTTGAACAATAGAGCAGGGCAGGCGTTGCCCATTACAAGTCAAAAACTATTTCGAAATATTTTTGGAGAAGGCAAGTTTAGGATTTTAAAAAAAAATTGCAATTTTGAATCTTGAAATTTCGATTTGGCGTGGTTGTGTTTTATGGTGTTTATAGATCCCTCATCATATTCTGAGCCAGCAAACAACAACACCTACCTCTGGTTCGTCCTCGCAATCATATTTTGACAGAAATCCGCATCTAAAACGAAAAAAAATTCGCTGTCATAGGCATCCTTCAGCATTTGAAATTTTGAAATTATGGTTTAAAAACAAATTTTGAAAATCCTTATCTAGAATTCAGCAAATTCAGAATTTTGTATTTTTTTTAAATGTAGCAACATTTTGAGAAATAGTGATAAATAGACGTTGAATAATTTGAACCTGAATATTAAAGTAAAGAAATCCATTTCTCACGCCTCACTTTTTTGCCGTTACAAAGCTTATATTTGAAATTTTTAAATTAAAAAAAAGGTATGTAAATGATAAGTTTCATTCGAAATTCAAAATATTCATAATAATTATTATTATTTTGAAATGAATTGTGTTACATACAATCTTGAAAACAGCGGAGAAACTGAAAAAGTTAATTATAATTAGTGCTAAAACTTTCAAAATATTCCTTCCAATTTTAACGCATAAAAACTTTTACCGCAGAGAATCATTCAAAATTGAACAAAAAGTAATTTATTTGCAAAAACTTGTAATGTTATTCAAGCGAGATAACTCCAGTAGCTATGCTTGAATAACGTTTCATTAAATTTGTTCCAAATTTTTTACGTTTTCCAGCTTAGCATATTTTCTCTCAAATTTGACAATCGACACTTAATTCAATACTACTTAGAACAGCTATTCATTGTGCCGACACAAAAGCGGTTCAATGTGGCAGCGCATCCTAATTGCGTATACTGTTCTCGGTTTAGGTTCCATTGTCACCGCAATGGTTCCAGCACCCAAAGCAGCATACGAAGAACCTAAAGATATGTATTCGAAAATAATACATGATTTTGAAAAAGCGTTCCATGTCTTCAGCGCTCTTAACACAGTAGACCAATTTTCACTGGCGCTCGAATTCGTCAATGCCATTGACATGCTCGTCGTTGAGCGCTGTATGGAAATGTATACAAATTCAGACGCAGCGCAGAGCTTTTCTGGACAATACACGGCAGTCGACTTAAGCTGCATACAACCACTTCGGGGCCATGAAGGGAACCTTAGCTGGTTTTTTCATGAACCACATTACAATCTTCCCACTGAGGTAATGCAATGCCCATGTAAAGTAATGTAATGCCCGTATGTGGTAATGCAATCCCGATGTTAGGTAATGCAATGCCCATGTGAGGTAATGCAATGCCCGTATGTGGTAATGCAATACCCGCAGTTTTTTTTTTTGGCCCAATTGTAACTGTAATTGTCATATTTTCTATAGTCGGTCCGTGCGTAACAACCACGCAAAAGGTCTCTGCCACCCTTACTCTTCAACCAGTTCCACAGATGGGCATTCAATATACTAAAAAATTATTCCTTTAGAAAAATTAAATTATCGGGGATTGACCTAGGTGACTCCCGACCCTTCCCTTCATTTTAATAACCAAAAAACCCCAAAAATCAGGTTTTGAGGATTTTACTAGTATTCTGTAATTGTGTGATTTTTTTAAGATTCTTGCAAATGGGAAGTGGGTATCTTGCAGGCGGGGGAGGAAGGGGCGATACCCCGTTTGCTACGCTGCCGTTCGCTACATGAATTGGTGCCCAGGGGTAACCATGTACAAAGGGTTACTCGTTACACTCCAACAATTCGCTCGCAATGTGTTCAACCAAACATACCATTCCAAGCCTAAACCTAACCTTTCAAGATTTCAATTTCAAAACCTATTCAATGCATTGGAGGCCTCTTCGTACAAGGTAATGAGGTTTTCCAGAAAGTCTAACAAACCCGTGCTTGGACCGAGAAGCCTTAGTAACTCAAGATTTTCTAGGATTTTAATGTCAAATTTTTAATTTTAATTTTTAAAATTTTAATATTAAATTGACTATAAATTGTCTAGAAAATTTAACCTCACGATGTTTAAGGACACTCTGTCAAAGGACTGGCTGGTTTGCTCGCTTCTCCACCATGACAAATTGAACGTTGATTTCACAACCTACTTAAGACTAATTTTAAGTAAATTATATAGTGAGGTCATTTTTAATTTAATTTCAAACCCCATATATTTTAAATATAAACATATTTAAATATTATATTGCTCACATTACGCATTTTGTTTCGGCTTTTATTATATTAAAGCAATATTTACAAAAAAGTAACCACAACACATCTCGTGCAGTGCGATTCGAAGAAGGAAAACCGAGAGCTGCCCAAGTACTGCTTTGAGCGGACGCTTAAACCTCAAATTCAGCAATCGCAACATGCACCAATTTGTGAATTTGTAGAAAACGAAAATTCTACCGAGTCATTTAGATGCGATTGCTCCGACATTGGATTTTACAGGTAGAACACATCAAGGAGGTTGAATTTCAGGATGATCAACAAGATATAAAAAAAAATCGCTAAAAATTATGTTCAATTTTCAATAAGCAATTTTTCAAAATAAATTTATAAGCTAGGAGTTTTAAGGAATTATTTTTCAAAATTGTTTCACATTGGGTTTCCGCAGGGAAGTTTACCTTGATGCAGAGCCGGTGGAGAATGACCACATTGTTCCAAATATCAATGAAAACGGAGTTTCATTCTGGTAACTTAAAAAAAGATTTAGTTTTTTAAAACTATAGTTAATTAATTAATTAGTTAATTAATATAATTAATCAAATTTTAATTGAAAACATTCCTGTATATTTAAGGTTAAATTTCAAGTATCAAGAGAAAGTGAAGAGTCGTCGCAAGGAGTTTGAAGCGTCGCTGCTTTCACAAATATTGGCAACAAACGGCTTAGCGAAGGAAGTTCCGCGGGATATTAGCGAATTGTCGTTGAAGCTTATCCTGAGAAAAGGTTAAAAAATTTTAATAATAAATTATAAACTTACTAGCTGTGCCGCGTCGCTTCACGACGCTTGCTTGCTATCAGCTTCCCGTGGTATCAATATTCCCGCCGTCACTATACGTGAAAGACCCCGGACCAAATTCACCTTAACGTACCACTTCACGTAAATGCAAAATATATCGCAGGTATTTTCAGCAGTCTTAAAAAGAGACGACAAAATACGTTAAAATTATGCTAAAATTTTAGGCAGCGTATTTAACCTTTGACCCTAAAAAACCGGAAGTAAATTTTTACCAGAGTTCGGCGCTAAGCCACCTTGATGCATACCTAATTTATGTGTAAAAGATGGCGCCAGTAGCTTTGGCGGTTTTTTCAGGCATCGATGTCAGACAGACAGACGTACAGACAGACGAACAATTTTATAGCATAGATTAGTGATAAAATGTATTACAAAGGAATCTACAAAGTAGCGAAAGACTGTTTATTAAATCAGGGTAGAACTATTCTATCAGGGCAGGCTATTTTCAATTAATCAATTGAAAACTACTTACTATTTAACTAATTTAATTAATATTGATGTTCGTAATTGCAATTAGACGGAACGCTTCTGGTACTAACTTTCTCTCAAACGAATGGAATCATACTGATTTCAAGACTTGACAAATTTTTAAACACATTAGAGGAGCTCCTGCTGCACGAATCGCTGATTCTTTACAATGCAACTGAGCACGCGCTGCCTATTCCAAGGCAAAGACTTATTCGAAACATTTTCGGAGAAGGCAAGTTATTATGCTGCAATCAATTTAATAAAAAACTAGCCAAACTGGCCATCCTAGCACTAACTGAACTTGTTTTTTAAACTTGAAATTGATTGTGAATTCAACGGTTAAGAGACTCCCTGCTAGCATAACCCGGCTTGGCTAGTCCGAGTCGATTCTCGTTCAATCAAAAAAAAAATCACAAACTCACATCAACGTTTTTGTAAATTTACGACAATTTATGATTTTGCAGACGCACAAAGTAGTAGGCCTGCTAGAAACAATACCTACCTCTGGTTTGTTCTAACACTGATCGTGCTAGTTACGGTAACTATTTAAATTCTTGATTAACTTAAATTCATACCTTCAAAAATTAACTGATTCTTTGCGATTACACTTAAAGTTAATTATTCTTGTCATCGTCATTAAGAAGTATCGTCACGCATCGACGATAGCTGTGGTAAAGGTAAATGAGAAAAAATCGTTTTTCTTAAATAATATAAAATTCAAATTAGTCGATTTTTGAAAACTTAGCCATTCGATGCCTCAATGGCAGAAAACGTCTCAAAATTTCGTATTAACAAAGATGTCTCTACTCCTCCATTACCAATCCTACCCGATTCCAGTGAGTCGAGTGATGACGAAGACGGAGACTTTGGATTTAATTCCAAAGAAATTGGAGAGGAAAGTGACAAAGGAGGCTAATTAAAAGTTAATTACAATTAAATTAAAATTAATTAATTAATTTGTCTTCAGAAATTTCAAGCGCATCACCAACTGCCCTTCCAGTCAGTGACACTCCTCCTCCGCCGTACTCCCGTACATTGAGAATAATCCGCTTTTTGGCGAAAAATGAAACATATCACTAGTAATTTTAATTTGACTTTAAGTTTTAAATTATTTTTATCAATTTTAACTAATTAATATTTTAACCAACTTGTAGTAGGACTAAATACGATTAGTAGCTAGATTAAATAGCTTTAAAATAACTAAATATCAATTTGAATAGTAATTGGAATTCATCACAAAATAATTTAGTAGAATATGGCTTATAAGCCTAACTTTACGTAATAGTAAATTATCAGATAAAACAAGATTTTTTTTTAAGTTGTGTTTTGTTATTAGAATAATCCGAATTTGAATGATGAAGTGTGTTACTCAAGTTAAACATTTCCTTTTCAGCCATTATGCAAGAGGCACATTTAAAAAAAATTATTGAAGCGAAGGCAGTTAATAAAAAAATTGATCAAATCATAATATGGCTGCAGAAATTGTAAGTTATTTGATACATTGTGCTATTGAAATTCAGTCATGCATACAAACCGGAAGCGTGACATTTTCGCTTTTCAGAAATCCTGATACATGTGCACATATTTAAACAAAATACTATTAATTTCGGTTTTACTTTATTTTATGCTGCTATTTCGGATTTCCTAAAATTATACAAATTTTTCGTTTCTAAAAAATTCAAATACTTACATCAGAAGATCACGCTTTGTATTAAAAACCAGTTTTCAATGTGGAAGGTCACTTTACCTTTTTGTATGATTTTACTGTCTACGGGGTCCACTTACGGGGTCCTCGACACTTCAACAGGGAACGAAAACAGCAATTTCACGTATTCGGAAGCACTCAAAGGTGTTGAGAGGGCCTTTGATCGATTTGGAAGTCTCGAAACGACAGACAAATTTTCCCTTGGCCTCGAATTCCTAAATGCAATTGACGCAATTGTCCTTGATCGCTGTATAGACATGTATAGGAATTCAGAGTCGGCGCAGAGCATTTACGGAGACTACACATTCGTCGATTTGAGCTGCATACAGCCAAAGAGGGGACGTGAAAAAAACATTAATTGGTTTTTCCAGGAAGTTAGAACTGATCTTCCTGCTCAGGTGAATATACTGTTTTTTTTAATGTTCTGTGACAGGCTAGTTTGGCTTATTCAAAAATGCATCTCTCCAAAAATTTGCAGGATTGAATGATGATTTTGCATGATAAAAATTTGCAGATTTTTGCATCTGGAAATTGGGAAACTTGTAAGAGGGGCTCCACGACCGGTTTTCCAGCTTGCTACGCCGCCGTTCGCTTCATGGATTGGTGTCCCGGTGTTAAGATTTTTGAAGGGTTGGTCGTGACTTTCAAGAATTTTAGCAAAATCCCACAGCCTCAGATAGAAACTGACAATGGCAAGTATGCCAATCGAAAATATCAAATTCAGACTCTTTTTGACGCCTTGGAAGCATCGTCAAAGCAGGTAAAATTACTACAAAAAAAATATTAAAATCGAATTTTGCATATTATAGAAAGTTATATAAGTAGCCAGCGAAAAGTAGCGAAAGCAAGCTTCAATTTTTTTTACAAAAATAGAATTTTTTGTCGTAAAAATAATTCAGAATCTGAATTTTACATCAAATTTCCAGAATTCTTAATGATTTGAACCTTCAGGGGTCACCAAAAGGTGAGAAGCCAAGCGTTTACGCCACTGAGCAAAAAACTGGAAAAACTCCAGCACATTTTTCTCTAAATTTTGGCTTTCTGCTATAGGAAATTCTTAGTGGCGTAAATGCTGAACATTTTTGCTCGATATCTTTAATTGAAGGAATGTGTGGCCAAATTCAGATTTTTGCATAAAAATCGACAATTTCAGCATAAAAATCGACAATTTCAGCTTTTATACTGTGTGTATTTTAGTGCGACCAGTATGATGTAAATCCAGAATCTCAAATGCTGCCGAAGCATTGTTACGATCCGCAGCATGAATTGAGCACTCGAGCGTCGTCGACCCATCTTCCTATATGTGAGTTTCATGTTGAAAATACATCAATCGCTGATGAGGCATCACATGATTCCGTGTCGTTCCGATGCAATTGCTCCGATCTTGGATTCTACAGGTACAGAACCGATCTGACCATCACATTGATTCAATGACTCGTATATTCGTTTTCAATCAGTTTTTTTTTAAATCATTTTAAATAATCATTCTGACTTAACAATCATTGTTCTGACATAATACACATTTGGTTTACTTAATGTTAGAGAGGTCTACATTGACGTAGAAGAAATCGAAAACGACCATATTGTTCCAAATGTCAATGAAAATGGAGTGTCATTCTGGTAATTTTTTTTCCTTTGTATGAAATGCATTATAAATTAAAATTATGATGAGATGAGATTATGATTATAAAGCCTATTTTTAAAGGCTAAATTTCAAGTATCAGGAAAAAGTGAAGAGTCGTCGGAAGGAGCTTGAAGCGTTGCTACTTTTAGAAATATTGGCGAAAAATGACCTTGCGAAAGAGATTTCATGGACTACTGACGAAATGTCGTTGAAGCTTATCCTAAGAAAAGGTTAGGAAATTTTAATTATAATTTTAATTATATGAGTAATTTTACAATTAAATAAATATTAATTTAACTACTAATTAATATAATAATTTAACTATCCCTCTAACTCCACATTTAGAGCGAACGCTTCTCGTGCTCACTTTCTCTCCAACGGAAGACCTTACTCTGACCCCGGATGTTGCCAACTTTCTAAACGCGCTGGAATCGCTTCTTCTGCAAGAAGCGCTGATTCTGCACAATAATGTAACTGGGACAGCGTTGCCAATTCCACGTCAAAAATTAATACGAAACATTTACGGAGAAGACATTTCTCGTCCTACTTCTAGCCTAGATCTATTGAACAAACTACGTTTTCACTGATTTTGTCCACGGAGCTGTGCTACTCGAGCCATGTTTAGTGTAATTGAAAAAATTTGGATTTATGAAACTAATAATGCGGCAAAATTGAAAAAAATAAAATTACGAAAAACTAATGCTTCTTAATTGACATAGAAATTTAAATCGTTTGAAATAATGATTTTTAATTTTTAAATGGTATAAAGCAAGATATAAACGACAAACATTTACTAAATGGGAAACTTTGAAATGAGAATTGAAGTAAAAGAAAATTAAAAAATAAATGGAATGGCGTTTTGCTAAAAATAATTAATCTGAAATTACCGAGCCGTTTACGCAGGTAAAATATTCTTGCGTCGCCCTTCATTCAAAAGTCTTCTTTTTTTTTTCAAAAAAGCAGTATCGAAGGAAAAAATAATTAATAAAAAATTCATGAAACCATGATATGACTCCCAGAAATGTTACTTTATTGTTATTAAATTTCAGTCAAGCGTTAAAATCGGAAGCGTGACAAGAGTCTTTGCGATTTCGGATACCTGAGTAAATATTGCGATGAAATTACAATTTACTTTCTTTTTCACTTTCTTTACTTTCTCTTAATTTAGAGGAAAAAATTTCTAGAAAAAAAAATCTATTGAAAAACGAAATATTTGGAAATTGATTGTGATCGTGATGCAAAGGCAGTTCTCAATGTTGCAGCTCACCTTAGCTGTTTATACGATTTTCTACTGTACAGGGCGCGTAGCTGCGGACAACGTCACTAATAATCCAGCAGATTACAAAGAAGCGATTAAATCGTATTCGGAACAACTGAAAAGTGTAGAAAGGGCTTTTGATCGATTTGGCAATCTCAAAACCATAAATAAATTTTCACTAGCGCTAGAATTGCTACATGCAATTGACAACCTTGTCGTTGAGCGCTGTAGTCAGATGTACATGACATCAGAAATAGTGCAGAGCATTTACGCAGACTACACCGTTGTCGATTTGACGTGCATTCAGCCAATGGCAGGGCAAGAAAAAGACGTCAATTGGTACTTCCGTGAACCTAGATCAAATTTTCCGGCTGAGGTGACATTACCCTCTGATTTCTAAAAAAAAAAAAAAAACTAACAATGTTGTAAATGGTATTGTCACACATGTTGTTAACTTACCATATTAGATTGCCTATACAATAGATTTCACGGCTGATATTTGTTTTAAATTTTTTATTAAATGTTGGAATTTTGAAATATTTTAAGAATTCTTAGACGCGTAAAAGACTACGATTGTTCGTAAGGAAGATAGCATTATCAGAAATGCGCGACAACCCTTCTTGAGTCTCCCTGTGTTAAATCCCATTAGGATTAACACAAATTTAAAAAATTCGAAAAAGAAATTTGACAACTGAGTATTATAAACAAAAAGTATAAAATAAATATAAGTATAAATAAAGTATTAAAATAAAAGCAATCTAATATGACTACTTAACAGCATAATGTAACAATGGTAGTGATTATCCTGTATAAGTTCGCAACGGTTCATTGTGAGATTCTTAATACTAAAAAAAATTACTAACGATAACTAATCTTTAGCTCTTAAAGTCCAATTCATCGTTGACGTGCATGCGTGCGTGATCAGAAAGAGTTGATTGATTTAACATAATTTTCGAAATCGAATAGATTCGATTTCCTATAGATTCCTTCCATTGTTAGTCCTATCCTAGATCGGGCTTGTTTGGCTTTTATACTGCAGTAGTTTTTTATGCAGATTTATGCAAATGGAAAGTGGGAGCCTTGTCAACGGGGGTCCAAGTACGGTCCGCCAACTTGCTACGCCGCGGTTCGCTTCATGCATTGGTGTCCCAGCGTAACGCTTTTCGCAGGGTTGCTCGTGACTTTCAAGAATTTGAGCAACATCCCAATGCCTAAGGTCGAAACGGACAATCACAAGTACGCTAATAGAAACTATCAAGTTCAGAGTCTCTTTGACGCCTTGGAAGCATCTTCGTACAGGGTAAAATAGAGATAGAAAATTAAAGAGAAAGTTTTAGAAAGTTACAAAAGCATCATCATCTTACTTTCAAACAAACGGTTTTCTGCAGTGCGACCAGTTTAATGGAAACGCAGAGTCGCAAATGCTGCCGAAGCATTGCTACGACAGTAAGTACAAATTCAACGGTCTACCGTCCAACCACATCCCCATCTGTGAATTCAAAGTCGATAATGCATCCAGAGATGACGGGAAGGTACAGAGTACTAAATCATTTGGATGCGCATGCTCAGACCAAGATGTTGGATTTTACAGGTAGCATATCAGGGTCTGACGCGGTTTTTAGATCTGATTATTGAAAAAAAAAAGTTTTCAGGATACCTATTTTTCAAGTACTTCCAAGTACAAAAAAAATTCAAAATTTTAAAATTTCAATCATTTTTTTCCTCTTGCCTTATATTACTAAAATAATTGACACTTTGTAGGGAAGTCTTCTTTGATGTAGACGCAGTAGAGAATGACCACATTGTGTCAAAAATCAATGAAAATGGACTCTCATTTTGGTAATTTTTGATTAATTTTTTTTCCGAAATTTCGAAACTTTGCTTTTAAACTATTTTTTAAAAAAAATTGCTTCAATATCTCCCTGTAAGGCTAAATTTCAAGTACAAGGAGAAAGTGAAGAGTCGTCGCAAAGAGCTGGAAGCGTCGCTGCTTTCACAAATATTGGCAACAAATGACTTGGCAAAGGAAGTTCCGTCCGCTCTTAACTTGACTTTGAAGCTCATCTTGAGAAAAGGTTAGAACAATTTCTCGATTACTATTTAAAAAAATAATTAGTAAATTTTAACTGATAATTAGCTTGTTAATAATTAATTTACAAACAACATTTAAGTAAATACAGTCATTTTATTGTAGAGAGAACGCTTCTGGTAATAACTATCACCGAGGCGGAGAAACGCACCGTAAATTCTGCCATTGACAGATTTCTAAACACGTTAGAAAAGCTTCTTCTGAATGAAACGCTGATTCTGAACAATGCAGCGGGGCAGGCATTACCCATTCCACGTCAAAAACTGTTTCGAAATATTTTTGGAGAAGGCAAGTTTGGGATTTTTAAAAAAAAATTGAAATTTTGAATCTTGAAATTTCGGATTTGGTTAGGCTGTATTTTAAGGTGTTTTGTGTAAATCATCTGGTAATTTGTAAATGTAACTAAAAATACAGTAGTACCGAGAACACAAAAACCGAGAACGACATTAACCGAGAAAACCCTAAACCGAGAACGACCATAACCAAGAAAAAAAACCTGTTATTGTATTGAAGATTTTTCTGAAAGTGATTTTGGTTACAGATCCACCAAATTCTGAGCCATCTGACCACACTTACCTCTGGTTCATCCTCGCAATTATTGCGTTCGTTGGGGTACACTTTAAATAAATTAAATTTCTTAATTAGCACACTTTAATTAGCATCAATAAAATGTATTTATTTATAATTTAAAGATGGTTCTCCTCGCCTTTGCCATCAAGAAGCACCGATGCGTAAGGCCTTCGGAAAAACAAACTATTGTGGTAAAGGTAATTATTTTTATAATTTTACAAAAATAACATTAAAAATAATACAGTGTTTCCCACGTAAAACCATACACCGTAATAATAAAAAATTTGCTTATGCCTAAACCATGGAGGGAAATTAGTGAAAAAAATATGGAATCTAAACCAAAAAGCAAAACACGCCAACAAGCCCTCCATTGTTTACAATTTTTCAAAATCTCCATTAACAACTTTTTTTTGGGTGTATCGTTTTACTTGGTTTTTACTTGGTCACTGTATATCCAAGAAAAGAATTTTAAAAAATATTAAAAAAAAGATTTATTTTTCAACATTAGCCGCAGGATTCGACACCAAAGGATGAACGAGAATTTCCTTCTCCTGCTTTCACTTCATCGAAAAAGTTTCCATTCTACTCCGGTGATGGTTATGAGGAAATCTTCAAAATTAATTCTGGAAAGTTTGAAGTTAAGAGTGATAGAAAAGAAGGTTATTTAAAAATTAAATATTTTAAATTAAACTGAAATCAAATTTAATTAACTTCTAATTTTAGTTTTATATCAAATATATTCCATTTTAGAAAATTCTGGACAAGAGCCTTTGGCGTTTGAGGCGGAATCTCCACCTCCACGTTATTCTAGCCGTATAAAACGAGGAAGTATTTTGACAATAATCCGCATCTAGAACGAAAAACAATGGAGTAACTCGACGGTTTTAGGTCTCATGCATTTCAAAATCTTCAAAATGTGCTTTAAAAAAGGATTTCAAAATTTTGACAGCAAATTTAGAACCAAGGTCACATTTAGTGTAATTGCAAAATCCAAAATATTGTTTTATTTGCAAAACCATATTAAAATTTATAATGCGGCAAAATTTAAAAAAAAAAGTCCAAATGTCAAACAAAAAAATCCTAATGTCCAAGGACGGGCTTGTTTGGCTATAATTAATTTAAATGAAAAAAAAAAGGAGAAACATTATTTAAAAGGAAAGACAGTCAATGGCGTTAGAATAAAATAATTAAAAATGTCATTATGAAACAGGGTGGAGTGATTACATTGGTAAATATTTCTTTCTTCGCCCTTTATTCAAGAGTCATATTTAAAAAAAAAGTGTAAACCAAATTAATAAAAAAAAAACATGCATTGAAACATGATACGATTGCTGAATTGTGTTATTAAAATTCAGTCAAGCGTTTAAACTAGAAGCGTGACAAGGGCCCTGCGCTTGTCAGATACTTGAGTAAATATTGTAATAAAATAGTATAGTAAAATAGTATTTTTTTCGCCTTCTTTGCTTTGTCACCTTGTCTCAAATTTTTCAAAATTCTAGCCTTTTTCAAGTAAAAATCAATTTATTTAGAACAGAGATCATACAAAGGTAGTTTTCAATGTGGCAGCTCACCTTAACTTTTTATACGATTTTCTACTGTGCGAAGAGCGTAGTCACGGATGGCGTCTCTAACAATACTTTAAAATCTGTAGAATACGAAGATGCGGCAACATTTTATTCGAAAAAACTGAAAAGCGTTGAAAGGGCTTTTGAGCAATTTGGTATTCTCAGAAGCACAAATAAATTTTCACTTGCGCTGGAACTGTTACACGCAATTGACAATATCGTCGTTGAAAGCTGCATTGAAATGTATATGGATTCAGTAGGAGTGCAGAGTATTTACGCAGACAGCATATTCGTCGATATGAGCTGCATTCAGCCAATAGCGGGGCAGGAAAAGGACATTAATTGGCATTTCCGCGAACCTAGAATCCACCTCCCTGCTGAGGTGGACATACCTTCTGTTTTCTAAAAAATAAAAATCTAAATTTCATTTTAAGTTTTAAAAAACAAATACCAGATAATGTTGACATAGCGTGTATGCGCGCAAACAAAATGAGTTGATTACTCAATCTAGCTAATTTATGGAAACGCTCTGTCCGTCCGTCTGTTACGCCATAACTCCGGAACGGATTAACCTTTTTCAAATCTGTTTGCCGGATAATTTTTAGGGGTCAAGTTCAAGGGCTGAGGTCAAGTTCGAGAATCGGGTTTTGGGGTCTGACCATACCCTCTTATATGACCCCTAAATGACCCCGAAAACCGAAAAATCAAATTGTGCAGATACTTCCTTGTTTTGCATGAAAAGAAAAGTTATGATGCTCTGGATGACACAGGTGACTTCTGACCCCGCCCCCTGAATTCTATGACCCCCTAATGACCCCAAACCTAACAATAGGATTTTTTGGTTATTTCTTAGTTTTGCATGAAACGTAAAGCTGTGACCCAGTTGACCCCTGACCTTCAACCCAAAGAAAATCAAGCCTTTGGGATATTTCCTAGTTCTTCAATGACACATATTGAGGCAAATTAATCTTTAGTAAGACTGTTAATTTGAGTTACCAAACGCTACTGCGTTTGCAACTGTTTATTAATTAAATTAAAATTAATTAAAATCTGAGATCCGAGTGACATTCCATTGTTTAATTGTTTCCTGTCCTAGGACGGGCTTGTGAAGCTAACTTATATAAATTGATGTTTTTTTTTGAAGATTTTGGCAAATGGAACTTGGAAACGTTGTAAGCGGGGCACCAACAGATATGGCTTGCCGGCTTGCTACGCCGCCGTTCGCTTCATGCATTGGTGTCGAGACGTAACCATTTTTGAAGGGTTACTGGTTACTTTCTACAATTTCAGCAACATCCCACTAATGCCCAAAATTGAAACGGACAATTCTACATATGCTACTCGAAAATATCAAGTTCAAAGTCTCTTTGACGCTTTGGAGGCTTCTTCCCACAAGGTAACATTCACTTGAAGTAAAACTTATTAAAAAGAGAAAGTAGAAAGTTAGGAAAACATCGTCACCATTTCCTTCATGACTTCAAAATATCTCCATAGTGCGACCAGCTTGATGGAAACGCAGCGTCTCAAATGCTGCCCAAGCATTGCTACGATGAGCAGTATAAAATCGCTCCAGCGTCGCCCCATATCCCCATCTGTAAATTTAATGCTGCGAATGTATCAGTAGATGACGAAAAGATGCAGAGTTCTAAATCATTTGGATGCGCTTGCTCAGAGCAGAACTTGGGATTTTACAGGTAACAAAACTGTAACAAATTTCATGAAAATCGCAGAAATTTTTTCTTGACGCTTAGTTTTCAAGTAGTTTTTAAAAATTGTAATTGTAATTGCATTCTCCACAGTAATTGCCTTGTCTGTTTTCTGTTCGTCCGTTCGCGTTTTGCACTTGCCTTTCAAAACTACAATTGCATTTTCATTTCAAAACCAGAAATGCACTACAAAACCAAAACCAGCTCCCATAATACGGGAGTTATGACCGTAAAACCGTTGGATTTCCTGGGGTTTTGTTAGTATAATAATAAGTATGTTGAAATGATTGTTGTTGGGTACAGGGAAGTCTTCTTTGACGATGAATCGTTCGAAAATGACCACATTGTGCCAAAAATCAATGAAAATGGAGTGTCATTTTGGTAAAATTAAAAATTAAACGAAACAGATTCAACTTATGCTAAAATGTCTCCTTGTTAAGGTTAAATTTCAAATATAAGGAGAAAGCGGAGCGTCGTCGCAAGGAGTTGGAAGCGTCGCTGCTTTCACAAATATTGGCAACAAATGACTTGGCAATGGAAGCTCCGTCGACTCATTACAACTTGTCTTTGAAGCTCATCTTGAGAAAAGGTTAGGAAATTATTAACTAACTAATTTTAACTTAAGCTAATTGACAAAACATTTAACTAACTTTACATGACTTATATATTTTAGACAGAACGCTTCTGGTAATAACTTTCTCCAAGTCGGAAAGAAGTACACTGACTCATGACCTTGACAAATTTGTAAACACGCTAGAGTCGCTGATTCTGAACGGAACGCTGATTCTGAACAATACAGCAGAACAGGCTTTGCCCATTCCACGTCAAAAACTATTTAGAAATATTTTCGGAGAAGGCAAGTTTTGTGCAAAACTCGCATTTGTAGTGCAAATAAAAACAAACTAGCCAAACTAGCCATTCCAGGATAAAGGGCCATTTATTGTTACGGACTGTGCCTTAAGGGTCTCTTCATGCTAACATGGCTGGTTTGGCTAACAGTGTAGCTCAGATTTTTGAAAAATAAAGTTTTTGCTTCACAGATCCACCTGAACCTGATCTTGTTAAGGACGACGCTTACATCTGGTTCGCCTTCGCAATGATTGCGCTAGTCACGGTACACTTAATTTTTTTTTCGTTTCTAATTTTTTTTTCCTAAATATAAAAACTGCCTATTTCTGTTCATTATTTAAAGATGATTCTCTTCGCAATTGCCCTCATCGTATGCATAAGCACTCAGGAGAAGCAAACAATTTTGGTCAAGGTAGGTACCGATACCTGTGCTTTTTAATTGTTTAAAAAAAGTTTAACAAAATTAAAAAAAAAAAGTTCAAATTTTCTATTTTTTCTATTTAAAAAAAAATTCACATCAGCCATTAGATTCGACACCAAAGAATGTAGGAGGAATAGCTTCTTCTGCTTTCACTTCGCCATCAAAAGCATTTCCATACTTCTCGAACGATGATGATGAGGAAATCTTCAAAATTGATGTTGAAAGAGCTGGAATTAAGAGTGATAGCAAAGAATGTTAGTAATTATAGTTAAAATTAAATTTTAAATTCTTTTCATATTTCCGTTTTTTTATAGAAAGTTTTCAAAAAGAGCCTTCGGCAATTGAAGCGTCTTATTAAACAAGGAAATCCTTTGACCATAGTACGCATTTAGAACGAAAAACAATGGAGTAACTCGACGGTTACTCAAGCATTTCAATATCTTCAAAATGTGCTTTAAAAAAACAGATTTTGGAAATTCTGGTAGCAAATTTAGAACAAGGGTCATATTTAGTGTAACTGCAAAATTCGTTTATTTTTTGCGAAACCACATTAAAATTTATAATGCGACAAAATTAAAAAAGGTCCAAATGTCAAACTAAAATTAAAAACCTTATGTCCAAGGACGGGCTTGTTTGGCTATAATTTATTGAAATGAAAAATGAAAAACATTATTAAAGGAGAGACAGGAACGGAAACACAATTTGAGTAAGGTGGAGCGAAAAAAAAGTCAAATCGGCGTTGGGTTAAAATAATTAAAATGTCATTATCAATCAGGGAGGAGTGTTTACACTGGTAAAAATTTCCTTCTTCGCCCTTTATTCAAGAGTCATATTTACAAAAAAAAAGTGCAAAAAAAATAAAATAAAAATTCATTGAAACATGATATGATTGCTTAATTGTATTATTAAAATTCAGTCAAGCGTTTAAACTGGAAGCGTGGCAAGGGCCCTGTGCTTTCAGATACTTGAAAGCACAGGGCTTGACTGTAAAATCGTTCGTCTGTCCGTCGGTCTGTAAGTCCGTCTGTTTGACATCGATGGCTGGAAAAACGGCTGAAGCTACAGGCGCCATTTTTTACATATAGATTGGTTATGCATCTGCGCGGGTTTAGGGCAAAACTCCGGGCAAAATTTACTTCCGGTTTTTTTAGGGTCAAAGGTCAAAGGTCAAAACACCCAAAATTTAACGTT
>JAQFYP010000966.1:0-18105 GCA_034694865.1 Bilobella braunerae | reverse complement strand
CTAATGATTTAAATGTTTCTAATTCTAACTTTCCTACTTCCGCTACTGGTTGACCGTTTTACCACGGTTTATTAGATATTCCGTCAATTAGTAAGTTTTCAAAATTTTATATTTATGATTTCTACCATTTACATGCACTTTTTGCTGTGGAAATATTTTATTTTATGTTATATAACTAATTGTCACCGTTATTGCGTTGCATTTAGACCAATTAAAACTTTATAATATTGATAAAAAAAATATCAAATGTAGAACGAGAATGGATATTTGCTGAACAACGTGAGGATAAAATAAACATCGATTTTCTCAAGTTTCTTCTCTCGTTTTGCACCCTAAACTGTTGTTTTTAAATGCTGCAGGCGATAGTGGGATTACGCACAAGAAATTGAAAAGGATATGGAGGTACCTTCCTTGCCGAGGTTTGCGGTCAATCGGATTTCATAATTACGCCTGTGCAGAAACTCGGTACTGGACAAAGGTGAATAGATTAATCTTGGGGAGTTCTTTGACAAAAGATGCAAGTTCTGCGGAGAATCTCTTTCACTAACTCATGTACTGGAGCACTGCGCAGCAAACCAAGTAGAAAGAAATACATTCCTTTGTGTTGCCTAATCAGACGACGCTGGAGAAATGATCAACAGTTTCACCACAGTCAGTGGTCCTATTCAAAGCTTTACATATTTTCATGTGTAGTTCAATCTCTAAGTATACAAACAATCTAAAACTTTTAACAAACAAATATGCTGGTTAGCAGTGGGTGTGCCTTTTTATTTTTTAATTATACAATTATACCCTAATTTAGTTGTACCTCTAAATACAGACATATTATACACATAAGTACATATTTATCTAATACTCGCCGAACAAATTCTAGTACCTAATCAAACTTGTAACATAAAAATCACAGTTCTTGTTGACTAGGGCATTTGCCAATTGTCAAATAAATAAAATCATGTTTGAAAATTTTTAATTCCATGAGACAACCAATCGAACTGAATTGAAATAAAAGTTGATTGATACAGGAGCGAACTATATATTAAATTTTGTTCATTCCGCTATAGTGGAAAACATGGATAAGCAAGCTAGGAACTCCCGTTTTTAAACAGTTCAAAGGAAAAAAAAACATTATTTATTTGCTATGGCAGAACATGCTTTGGAACTTTCTTCAAAATACAAGAGAGCCAAGAACAAGCTAATTTGAGGAGCAACATCAGAAAGGACATTGTTATACTTTAACCAACAAGACGTGACATCCAGAAAATTTTATATTCCACTATTATATATAAGGGTGTCTAATAGTCACTTAAGTGTGTTACATGAAGCAAAACAGTATAAATAATAAATAATAATAAAGGCGACAACATAATTGGTTTTGAAGCACTATTGTAGCCACATCAAGCAAACATTGTGAGTCCGCGATCAGTAATTTAATTGTCAAAAATGCGATGGAGTAATTGAAAGTTTCAAAAAATACAAATTGTCTGTTATTTATAACTTGAGGCAAAAGTTCCTAAATTGTAAATAGTGCGCTTCTTTGACGAAACTTTCAAATTTGTCATTTTTGAGGATTGAAGGTACAACAAGGTTATGTGGAAAAAATCTGGAATCTAAATCTAAATAACCTACGAAAGTAAAATTTTGGTTGGTAACATTTTGTGTCATATCCGAATCTCACCGTAACACACAAAACAACCGCTTTTACTGTTAAACAAAACCCAAAGCTGCTTCACTTCCTCTCAGATTTAAATTTAACTTGAATTAGTTTCAAAATTTAAAAATATATTTAAATTAATAAGAAAATTAAAATTGACCAAAAAATTTTCTGCACAAGGTGGCAAGGAAATGTTTAAAAAGAGCAGTAAATTTATAACATATAGGAATGCGTGTTTGCATCCGGTCATGTTTGTTACACAAAGTGTAATCAAAATTTCCGGTCCAAATCATTTGATAATACCAAAATGTTGGTATAATTCTTATGTGCACTTTACTCCTCGCAGTAGCTACCCTCATAAATACTTTTGAAACTAAATCTATTACATTTCACAAATTATGCTACGTACCATGTATTGTGGGTCAAAATATTACGGAGATTATTGGTTTGCTACGAATCGATGCCTCCAATAAATAATTAGTCGTTGCAATACGTAACTTCACAAGAAGTGTAGAAGACAAAACTTTCGTCGAACTGCACACTGCAAAAGAAAGCAAATGACTGAGCTACTTTCTCTCCAAACAAGGCAATACTACCCTTATCTTTAAACACGACTTCTACTTGAGGAGAAAGCAGAAACTTCGGCTGAAGTGTTAGAATGATATGTGCCAATTAGGCAGACCCAACAAAACTTAGTGGCATCATAACTTTCTTTTACACTTGGTGGACACTAATTGTTCAGGAAACAGGTAAATGGACAGAAGCCTAATTAACGCGGAAGAAATAAATGTGACATAAACTGAGAAACCAAAATTTCCAAACTTTCTCAAGAGGCCTCTACCACAATTTTTACAACCCTTTACTTTAACTGATTTTCAGTTTCAACAGTGCAAAGTTAAAGAACTTCAGAAGAAAATTAGTCAAAGTTACCGTAATATTTGTTCAAATTAAACAAAACCCAACCACGAAGTGTTATAGATAACTTTTAGCATTGTGTAAGGTGCTATTAACAAAATACATTTCACTACTCAAATAAATATTGCACACTGAACTAAAGCTTGTATGTGCACAAAAGTGTCCATTTGTGATATTACTATTGTTTTACTTTTAGCAGTGGCAATTGACGACATATATTTCTACTTCAAAGGGTCAGTCACAATCGCGTTTATTTCTAATTCCCATGTATTAAACTTCCAGTTAATTGTCGAGTATCACCTTTCGAAATTTAATTTTAACGCGTAAGTTTAGGTAACATAAATATTTTTACTTTTGAAGTATGTACTTCCTAGCACATTAAAAAGTGGCATTTCCACATTTTTTCATTTTGAAACCATAGGAATTGAAAAAAAATGTTAGGCTAAAAAAACTTTAATAGTCGCGTAAACAAACGATATGCTTTTTACAATGTATGACGTTGTTACCAAACAAATTCAGCTGTCATGTAGAGTATAAAACAAAATGTTTGAAAACTGAAACTGCAACTTAAGCAAAAGAAGGGCCAATAGAGTCTTAGTCAAGTGGAATATTTATTGGCGTAAAGCGGAAAAGAAAATTTTGAAACCGTTTAAAAGTTTTCCAATTTGAATAAATCTGACTGGGCTGAAATTAGAACCTAGCTAAGTCGCTTTTTCAAGCCCTAGTAGTTGCTTGAGTGAAGGAAACAATACGCTATTCGGGAGACACTCATTCTTGCGTCACATGAATTCCTTAAAAGAGTTTATTTATTGCACCCGACAGTACAACAGAACAAATACTTCCACCATTTTGTTTGCACAACCTTGCTGTGTATTGAGACCAATATATATATTTAGCATAGATCGATTGACGTCATTTGATGTTTAGTGAGTTGGTAAAGTGGGAAAACACAAAGCTTGCCCTTTTATAACTCGAAAACACAACATGTCACTCACGGTCGGCGAGTGGTTACATTTATTTTGCCGAGTTCCCCGTAAATAAAGTTCACTACGCGTACACGGCACCTTGATATGTCAAGACTGTGTCAAATTTATGGGCACAGTAATCCAAGGTTTTTTGGAGTAAGTAAGAAATTAGTGGAAAGGAAACTAAACTTTAACATTTGCAACAAGTGAATGCTAATACAGCACAAGGCGAACGTTAAGCCTTTAAATAAATAAAAGAATTAACTTTTAAATCACAATTCAGTTTTATTAGAATTTTGTTGGTTTTGGAAACATGATTTACTACAACTTAAACTCAAAACACTGCTGAGCTACATTACTTGGATACATTAGGATACATTAAACGGGAAAATTCTCATCGATGGTTTTGATATATCGGATTTGGATCTACGAAATTTTCGAAAACGCCTAAATATAATTCCACAAGTGAGGTGTTTAAAAAAATGTTTTTTTTAATTACAAAAAAAACGTTGTGACAAACTTAGATCCCGTATTTCAAGAAACACTACTTGTATCTGGGAGTATTCGTACTAATGTAGATCCTTTCGATGAATACACAGATGGTGAAATATGGACAAGTATTGAACGATCTACTACATTTAAAAAATGTAGTAGATAGGCTTCCAGGTGGTTTGGAATACATTGCACAAAACGGTGGTAGTGACTTTAGGTATGTACTCCTATATATTGTATGTATCTACTAGGCACTTTATAATAGTTTCATCGGCAAAAAAAAAGTTGTATACACTGAATACGAAAGTGATGTATTTCAGTTCCGGCGTGAGGCAATTATTTTCGTTGGCCAGAGTATTGCTCTAGCGTAGTAAATTACTGGTACTTGACGAAGCGACGTCAAATGTTGACCGGGAGACGGAGGATCTAATACAAGGAACCGTTCGGAAGGAATTTGAAGGTTCCACGTTCATTACCATTACACAACAAATACATGCACTATTGGATTCGGATCGGTAAAGTGTAGTTGTATTCACCTATGTAGTTATAAATTTAAATTGCAGTTAACATAATACTTACCTTCATTTAGGATCCTGGTACTCGATGCTGGACAAATTCGGGAATTCGATACCCCGAGAAACCTATTAAACCAAAGTGGTTCAGCATTCCGAGAATTAATGGAAACTTGATGTAGGGTTATATACATTATACACATTATATTATGCAATATTAATATGTATTACTCGATACGTTCCAATTTGCTTTTATACTCCCCTCAACGAATACGAAAATTTTTATTGCAATAACAATAATCATTTTCTAGAATTATATTGCATACTTGGGAAAGCTAGCTTTTTAATACTATGCCGGAACTTACAGTAAAATTTGATCATTTCAAATTATTCAATCAATTATAATTATATATTCAGATTTGTGTAGCACGGGTTTTGTTTATTTCAAATAAAAACAAATTTAAGCACATTACTGTATACCACCTCGTATTAATTATTGTACACACTTGTTTAATGGTTTTAAGTGTTTCTTTAGTTTACTGTTTATGGCTCTAGGAAACAGAGCGATGAATAACAGTCGTCATGTAATATTTCAATGGGATTAACTACCGTCAATTCCAATAGGCTATTTTTTTATTTTATATACAATTATAAATAAATTGTTGTACACAACATATTGTAAAATCTCTCATGACATGTTTCAACGCAATTAAAATTTATTCAATAGAATAAAATGAATTGACAAAACAATATTAGCGATCTGTACAATCACGTGGGCAAACGTGAAGGTTATTTTTTAAAAAGTTCTCAAAATTTAAATTATTCTAATTTTTAATACAAGGAATTAGTAGCGATGTGGTTTGTTATAAGCGGCATGATGTTTGAAATATGTTTTTTTAAATGAAAGATTTATATATTAAATAATATAATAAAATACGTCCAACTTAAACCTTTTTGATCTCATGAAAGGATTTGAGTGAGATACATATTTTATTTATCACAATTAAAATTAGTTTGTAAACTTTATTAAAATTACATTCTTCGCCGACATTTTGATTGTGGTATTTTTTTAAATTTAGAAATTATAATCTATTTTTGTACAAATTTTGAAATCGGCCATCCTTGACTCGTCGCTTATACAACCCTGTCTTTCAGAACAACCAGCAATGTAAATGTCTACGGTGCTAGATCCAAGGGCGTAGAGCGGGTCAGCGGAAGCTTCGGTAACGTCACCATCCAAAATTTTGAAATTCCACATTTGGCGCTTTCCTTTGCCGCGCAGACTTTCTTATTCTTGTCCTACTTTAGCGCCGTATCAAAACAGCTGCATTTCCTGTCAGTACAAGCGAGCCCTTCAAAATTGTTACACAACTTTCCGATCAAAACGTCGCAAGAATCGCCGTTAGGATTCTGCGCAGTTCCCTGTTGGAGTAGAATTTAAGCCCTTCTCACACTCCATCGCGCAATGGTCATCATCGCATGCTGTGTTCATAATGCATTTGGGCCCTTTCTTGCTACAGGGACTTCCGAGGGGAAGCCTACAACTTTCGACTTTATGACTCGGGTCGAAACTGGCCGACGCTGCGTTGTCACACTGACAAATCCCATAAATACATCCATGCAAAAAATACATAAAAAGCTTTGCATACTTTAATGTGTAATTCAATCTCTAAATATACAAACAATCTATAGGAAATCTAATTATAGGAAGCTTTTAACAAAAAAATATGCTGCTTGGTAGTGGGTGTGCCTTTTTATTTTAAGTAGGTAAGCCCTAAGAATCATAGTCTTTGTTGCCCAGGGGATTTGCCAATTGTCAAATAAATAAAATTGATCAATTAGATGTAATTCGACTTAGACACAAATTAACTGGTCAGGCGCAATATTCCTGCTGCAATCTCACGTTTTCAGAGAAGAAAGACGATATATACTACAAGAGGAGTTTTAATGTACTCTTTACAATAAAGAAACAAAGAAAACGGGTATAATTACAATGTAAACGAGTGTGAAAATCTTATGCTTCAAGATATGTACAAAACATTAATTAATCAATCAACAAATTAATAAAGATTTTATACGCTTTAAACTGTCTCCTAGTATCTGATTTATTTCAACCTTCAATTTTTTTTTCATAATTTCAAACATAAGCAATTTTAAACATTCCAAACGCAGTCAATCGATCTTTGCCATAATCACCAATTACGTTGTCGTAAGCTACAAATGGAAACAATAGTAACTGGCAAAAATAAATTATTCTTCTTTTGAATTCCAAAGTCGTTATACCTGTGGAACAATTAACTTTCTAAGAAGCCACTTGAGCATTGTCTCCGATAGCGTCTTTGCGTTATGTCTTGATGAAGAAACTTAAGTTACTTTACCGCCCATTCACTGCAATGCCTAACTTCCAGCTTGAATGATTAATGTTTAATGTTTTAATCTTCCGGAATATTTGAACCCGTTTGAACTTTTTCCAAAATGTTTTCCACTTCCATTGCAATTGAAGGAATGAAATTGATTTCCTAGGATCCAATAAGTTTCTCCTTTCAACTGCCAAATTTTCCGATAAAAATTGGGCTATAAATATACAACTCCAATTTATTCGACACTAACATTGTAAAATGCATATCGGAAATTTCTTTGAATTAAGTGGGCTAAAAATTGACACCTGGCATTCAAATATAAAATTTTATGCATGACTATTTGCATTATAAAAAACTCCAAAAATTTAAAATTTAAAATTCTAGCAAAGTACAAAAAAGCCATTACCAATAAATAAATCATTACCAATCTTCCAATCACCCAATAAGATTACATGGTGGTAATTTCTCGTATTACACAGGAATGCTTACACAATATTTTGGAGTTACGGTTTCAGTAATAGGTATTCTATTAAACTAAAAATAAGCTAGTACTACGTATTATTGAACGAGCATGTACATGTTGATATGGGTGGTGAGCCTGACATCAATTCAACTTGAATTGAATAATAGGTATTATCGTCCTAAATTAATATTTGTATACATACTATGAAATACAGTATAACATTAAGCTGATTTGCAGTGATAATTTCTTTAAAAGTTCAAGGGATATTGCAAGAATTAATTATGCGCACATTATAGTGTAAAAATATTTGAAATGCACACTAAACTTTAAGTAAATTTTTACCATTTACTTAACATTCAGATCCAGGATCAGATGACCGGTCCATAAAATTTTTAAAGTGAGGGTTTCGCTTGATTCGAAGTTTAAAATTTTCCCTCATACCCGATAGTCCAAGAATTAGAAAAATTGGTTCAATAGTGCTACGACTTGAGTTGGTTAATACTAACGTCTATCACTACCAAACTGCAATAGGTGTTGTACTTTTCGTGTTACAATAATTATACTTTGCAATATTTTTTGACTTTTTAAGTTACCAAAATGTAATCAAGGCGACAGAAGGCGTTAATTTTTTACGCTTGGTTTACGATTAAAGTATTGCGATTAAACAAAAGTTAGGTAAACTTTTTAAATAAAATCAATTTACTCCTGCTGGTGTTTGACATCAAGCCTCTCTATGTGCTCCTCAGTAGACTCAGTGATGTTAAATACTATAAACTGACGCATACTCATGTACGCATGTTCTCATCCAATAGCTCAAGGCTTGGTTCCGTGCCGACCAGAGACGACACTACTTTTGTGGCATTGTACTGAGCTAATATTGAGAGACGGAAGAATTCGTTTGTGTTTGAGTTTGAATGAAAGTTGAGATTTCTTAGTATAATAGCTTAGTACCATGATTTGTAATCAGTTATATGAATTTCTAATACTAAAGAAATCACTATGAGCTCAACGTTGAACCAACACTAATTCAAACAATAAACAAGGAATCCATCTGCTTTCCACCATGTATCAACCAGCTTAATTAGAACATAGCACAAATTTTTGCTTACTTTTATCTAGTGCGGATGACGCCCCTTACAATGGAAGGAACCCATAGGGGAAACGCAGATCGTAACCACCTCTACAAAAAGTTGTTCACACTTCATTTTTGATAACTTTTACTAAAATAGTAGCGGTCCGTTTTCAGACATGCGCAAAACAAACGTGACTTCAAGCGGGTTGGTGAGGTATTGTACTTGAAGAATGTTAGTGAATTTCTTACTCTCTCTTTCTGCCTAAATAGAGACGTCTGATTAATTTATGAAAAATAAGCTAGAGAAAATCTGTTAATCTGAAAATCTGTGTTCTGTCTTGATTTTAAAGCATTTAAAATCTAACTTAGCCATTTCATGTATACAAAATTGAATTCAATTTTATAGTGTTCTAGACAATAGGTAACTCATTAAAATTATATTGCAACAGTAATTAATTAAATTATCAATTGCATTTGGATGAGTGAGTAGAACTGAAAAAACTCTCAAATTTTAAATTCGAAATTTGTCCACATATTCATAAGGCTGGGTTAGATGTTAAACAGTTTTTTAACGAAGGTGAAACAAATGGCATGATTTTTTCAGCTCATTTTCAACAAATTGTTACACGCCACTGCTTCACCAAAGAGAGTGAAAAAAGCCATTGAATTCTCTATACAAACCTTTCTGCGCGCGGTCAGCTCTGATGTGCGTATGCGTGGAAACGGGCCGCTACCATTTCGCTCAAATTCATCAAAAATGATATTTGAACAACATATGTAGAGTTGATTAAGATCTGCGTTTCCCCTCTGGGTTCCTTCCATTGTTAGTCAAAGTGTTGTCCGTTAATTTGGCAGCTGAGTTGATTTGCCGTGCTAAAAGTACTGGAATTGAGTTTTTCCTCCCAAGCCAAGAGAAAGTTTTAACGAAGGTTGAACATCCGAACTGTATATTCGCTTCTCAAATATTTGTGTGTTATAGCCTGGTCCATTTATAACTTTTTTTCTTCTATGGAAAATTAATCCCTGCCAAAATAGGAGAAGCATAGAAGCCTAATTACAGCTTAACAGTGCATCCTAAGCTTTCAAAATAAATGTTCTAATTTGAAAATTTGAAAAATGTGTGCAATCTTTTCAAATCATGTCAAATCATCGGTTTGAAATCCGAACGATAAGGGAAAAGTGTCGTTGAAAAAATACATTCTAAGGACACAATATTCTCAAGTTTGATCCGTTTTAATCGGAATTACATTACATTGTCACCTCCAGATTGACTTTGGCAAATATCTGTGAAAATTTATGTGCCGGTAAAATATGACTATAAATATGTTTCTGGAAACTGAAAAATGCCTCTGATTTTGATTCTTAGATTTGACTCACAATTTGAAAGGTTGATTTTGACAGAAGTTCAATTTTCTAAAGTGGCTTGACACTCACACGTGGTTATTCACAAAAGGCTATTTACCACCCATAGGCGTACAAGTCATTTTATGTCAACTTCAAAGTCTTACTTAGATAAAATGTAGAGTGAGACATAACTTAGGCAGAACCTTTTACACAGAGTTTCATGAACGCTACTTTAAGGAACTTAACCACAAGGTAGAGCCCAGTTACAATCAGATAAACAGACAAACGGAAATGTTTAAAAAGTTATTTCTGCTTGGCTTGAATTTGCAGTATAATAATTTAAAGTGAAAAATTTGATACTCAACTCACAACTTGCTTTTACTTTTGCGAATTTCTACTATGAATACGGCAAAACCGATGACATTGGTGATATTTTCATTAAATGCTAATTAACATAAAAACAAGCTAAAACAGATTAATACTTAAAAAAAACAGAATAAAGAGAAATTTACAGAGTAGAGTAGATGTTTTTATTAAAGGTAAAGGAGCGTTATTTGACATTCCCGCCGAGCGGATGGTCAACATGAAAGGAAGGGTAAGGATGCCGTAAGGATTAGAAGCTCATTAGCATAGATGTTGTCATCAAGCAGGCACAACAGACACAGCGTAACATTCCGCTGTTTTACGGGCCTAAAGCACAAAGGCCGAGGACACCAAATTGACATGAGGTACGGCCGTAGCTTTAGCCTGATATCCGCAGGTGACTCTATGCAAATGAGGACAGTCTTTTTAATAATTCCCTTGGTGGGAAACCTTATCAGGTAATTTCCTTATCCTCTGTCTGTGTATGCCTGGTTCACGGAAATACGGGCATACACAAGGTCAGAGGCAAGGTAAGGGGAAAACCAACAGAAATGACTTTTTTGTGGCTGATCGGGGGATTCGAACCCCCGTTCTCATGATAGCTAGTGAAGAGAAACTGAAGCCCCAAACACTAGGCCACTATCGCGAACTAGATGTTTTTATTAAACAAAGCTAATTAGTCTATCTATAAAGAGATGTGCACGTCGTGTTGTTCTTGGTCACTTCTGGTTTGTCCTTGCTCTTGACCAGTCGTCATGACCACTCAGCCCATAGCAGTAGTCGTCGTAGCCCCACCGTGACCCCTTGACCTTAGTCATTTTATTGTTGCACAATAAACGTCAGTCGTCATTTTAGTCGTTTGTCGAGTCCATCGTCGAGTTCATTGTCCTTGCCAAGCAAGTGTCGCACCCCAACTCTACCACTAGAGCGCATCCGCCATCGTCGAGTTGTCATGTCGCTAAGTTACGCTGGCACCTCGGTTGCAGCGTCAAAATATGCACAAAAAAGGTTGAATTTGAACCTTGTAAAAAAAATTTCTAAATTGGTTGTGGACAAACAAACCGGTGAAGGCGTCTTATTATGTCTGACTTTTTTATTCCATTTTTCTCTTAAGCATTTTTGAGCAGGAACAAGCAGAACAAAAAGTATGCTCAAGCTATTTTTTGGCAAGTTTTCCAATTTTTCGACAATCATATATAGAATGAGAATCACCATATGTTGTTTAATCACTGAATTTTAATTAACTAGGTAGCCAAACCCGTTCTAGTACAGTAGAACTTTTTAATTTAATTAAGAGCGTTGCCCATCTTTAGCGTTTATTAGAGTGCGGGTATTTTTTGTGTGACCAAAAGGAGAATGGCTTTTTCCCAGATCCTCCTTCCTCGACTTCTACTTCCCTACTGAATGTAAAAGTGCCTTTGACAGTTGCACACGCGTATACCACCTCCACCCGTTTGCAAAAAATTTTAATGTATGTAAACTTCATTCCCCTTACTTTCCTCCTTTTGCCACACGCGCTTCCATCTTTGATTATTAGCAATTCTTAGAAAGTACCGGTGGAGTCATATTTTAACCGTGGAACTCATCTTGAAATGTTGCTAAAAATAAGCACAAGTCATTAACAGTGATCGCACCTTAAATATTTGAACACTCACTTAAAGTTATTTATTACTTATGTTTCAAAAAATGTAGTCTATAATTTTATGCTAATGTGCTTCTGAAGATAAAATTAAGAGTTCAATCGTTTCTGCTTCAAAATATTTTTTTGTTAGAAATTACATTCCGTATTTTAATCAACGTGGTTTGAGTTTTGTTGAAGATGTCAACCCCTCTCATCCACTTTTGGAACGATACTTAACGGAACATTAGATTGATCTATGATGACGATATAATTTCCAGACACTTCTTATTTTGGGCCTAATTGATATTTACAATTCCTGCTTTGATTTAAATGCAAACTGAAGCTCTGAATGTGTCCTTGTAATCTTATTTATAATACAGCGAATATGTGTATCGTGTAAAAATTTATTGAATTTTATCAACAAAAAATGAGCAAATTGGTATACTAAATTCAATACTCAAAAAAATGTTATATATCTGTATATAAATTCAATATTCTAACCATGTCGATTTGCAAATCCCAAAAACAAACACTTACGGCTGCATTATAAAGAAATTAAATGAAATGCTTTATTACTTATTTGGTCTCGCTGTAGCAGGAAAAGTAGAATTACTAATAATGTGACTAAAAGCTTTTACTTTACTTGAAAGGTAATAACACTAAACTCTCTCTGATGTCGTCAAAATTTCATTGAAAAGTCTTTTATAAGGAATGGCAAGGGAATAATCCACTCATAACTCTCATAGTTCTGAAAGTTTATTAATATTGTCATAGCGAAAGCATTTTTTTGAAAGAGAAAGTTCTCAGCGAATGTGCTTATGAAGGTGACTTATTAAGAGAAAACTATGTGAACGAGTTGTGTCTTTATGCTTCCTCATCACCTTCAATTCCTAAGGAAGTTGATAAGTAATACATACATGTACTCTTTACAATAAATATGTTTCAAAAAATAATATTTCACTAATAGGCTTATAGAGTTTAGTTTTCAACTATCTATCTATACTACTCATCTGTGTTAATGTATTATTTGAAAAGTTTAGAACCATATAAAATAAAATTTGCAACAGCTTAAAGAAATTAAATGGATTTCAAACTTGGTACATTGAGATTGAATCTACACCGGAAGCCTGCAATCGATCACGATAGATTTTGAACAAGAATAAAATGTGTGGTTTTAACACAAACTTAAGGCAATGTCAAAAAGTGTTTCTTTTTTATAATAGATTTAACATTACAAATTATTTGTATTGCAAAGAAAATTTACCAAGCACACTAACATAGGTACCAGATTTCTTTTATAAACTTTATGTTGCTTTTTTTCTCACATTAAAATTTATTTTTAATTTTGATGTTGCTTATATTGCATTTTAAAACTGTATTTATTCGATGGAGACACTCCATAAAAAATAACTTGTACAATCACTGCATTGTATACACAATTTATATTTTGTTACATTTAAATTCCAAATAATTACTAGATTGTTTCAGAAAAAGTCAGCTCACAGAAATGAATTGAACAACAAATCCCTAATCTATTATCGGCCTTTGCATAATTTTGGCAAATTAAAGAACCAATGTTGAGAATCTATCCCAAAACTACCCGTCTTAGGCTATCTCAGAAGCTGACAACTCGAAGACCTCTGACCTCGATTTGCCTAACTCTTGTAATGAGTGACTCGATTGTACTTGCCAATTATGCCTGATTTATTCAATTAATAGGTCAAACTTTCCAATTAATTAGTGACACAAGAACTGCAGTCTAACTGAGTGCCTTCTGGGTCAAAAGTCAAAAACTTAGTTGCTATTTTTTTTAAAGTGTCAAAAATGCACACTTTGAAATTGCCTTTATTTTTCAAAACAAACTCTAATCCACAAAGGGCGAGGTTTTACCTTAATTAATGTTTTTCTTAATTACTTATTTTAAAACTTAATTAATAATTGTGTCAATTATCAAACAACCAAGCTACATAAGTATTCTTTCTCGATTTATTCTGACTCGTCGTGTGGAAATAATTCTTTGTTAATAAAAAATGTGCAAGTGAAACTTTGAAACCTCGGTAACCTTTTGACATTTAAATATTACACATAACAAACGCTGACTTGATTTAAAAACAAAGAGTTGTAGAGTATACATGAAAAGGATACATGCGACCCTGTTTCAACTTATGTAATAGCGAAGTTGAAACATTCACTTACCGTACACATTCCAATACACGCTCGGTTTTAATATTAACTGAAATCTTATAAGGAAACATACCACCAAATTTAAAATATACACCACGTCACAAGTATAAACCGGGTCTCAAATTCAACTGGTATTGTGTACGGCAATTGATATCCAGAATTAGGTGATATATTTTTTTAATTGTAAAGTTATACGCCAAATTGAAAAATAGGTATAAAAAGTTTCAGCTTGTTGTTCATATATTATGTCTATAAATAAAACAGGAATAAATTTGTACTTGATACCCTGGGCTTTGATTTCCGGAATTTATGTCACCGTTTTTGGGAATTATCAAATCAAGTTGAAGGACATTACGTCTCAAGGTAACTTTGGCACGTGGCAAACAATTTACCTCTCGGAGACATATAAGCAGTTTATTTCAACTCAACACTTCTATTGAAGAAGAAACCCCTACCGGAGGCATGCTTCCACGTGTTTATGTAACCCAACCCAACCTAATAAAAGAACGCAAGAACAATATCCGACACCTCAATATTCTCATATGACTTTGATGTACGGGACAGTACATTTGACTAAATTGGAAAACTTTTAAACAAGCAGTTCTGATTCTGGTTAAGACTCAAACCAAGGTGATTTTGATTTCAAGAAAACAAGAATCTGAAGATAAAGTAAAGACAATTAATTAAACGACAAAGAATTTTTGAGTTTGGGGGTCATTTAGCGGTCGTAGATAGAATGATGACAAAGGGTCCGATCTTCGTCACCCAAAGAAAGTTTTCAGTTTTTAGTCTGCATTATATGCTGCATTTGTAGTTTTATATGCACTTGTAATTTTCTAATGAAATTGAATACAAGATAAAAAAAACTGTACTAATTTTCCTAAACTTTGGAAGAGTTTAAAATCAATTGAAGTTTCTTTGTCAGCTCTTCACAGCGTACAACTTATGTCGTCTACTATGACACAATCATGAGAAAGTTAGCATCATCATCAGTGTCCTAAATATATTTCAAGCACACGGGATTTTGCAAGGCGATGAAACAACGCACCTGCGTGACAATAGTTGAACAAGCACGTTTCTCAAGCTCACGTTTGCAGCATGAAAGTTAGCTCATGACATTTTTGTCTGAAACAGCTCAACGGAAAAACAAATAAAAGTTAAAAAAAATTGTCAGGTTCATGATAACAAATTCCTCTTGGGTAAAGTGAAAGTACGAGAGAGCACAAAAGTTACTCTAATGACTACTCTAATACAAAAGAAATTTTGAAATTTGCGTCAGCCAAGTCACGGAAACACAATTCTCAGTTGCATTTACATTAAATTATTAAATGCATTTAGGATTATTAACACTTTACCAACAATAACAAATTTCGATTAAATTAAAGTTAATTTTTTTTCCAAAACTTGAAATTTCAATAAATGGTTCTTATAATACATAATACATTATTTATTGAATTATCATATAAGTCTGACCTATTCAAAATGAATTTATATTTAAAATTAAATTTTTTAAACAAACCTAAAAACTATTCACTATTAACCTGTTATTTTGTAACATTGTATTTTCTGCTTTGTTCCTTCTATTACAATAATGTTAACATGCTGATCTTGGGTTAACCATATATCAATAAAATGAAATATAAAAAAAATTATCAGGAGAGGTAGGCAAAAAAATGTTTGTCAAGATACTAGAATTCACAACCAAACAAACTAAATTAAAACAGCTTAAATTAAGTGCGTGATTCAAATCAGGTCAAAGAAATAAGATTATAAAAATTTAAGTAGAGTTAAACTAAATTAGGTTAGATTTGAAGGCACAGCATGTACTGTGCCCAAAACTTATTCAGTTCTAAAATTAGGACAATCAATAAGGTAACTCAATTAGGGCAAAAGTAAATATTAAACTAGAACGGGATGAAATTCAGTCAATTAGAAAAAATTAGTTATTTGTCCACAGTGGCATTACGTATGTTATGTCAATTGACTATTCACTGGTTGAAAACATGGAGGTGAAAGTAAATATGAATCATTTCTTTAGACTGGCCGAATAGTCTTCTATACAAGTCAATTTCACTTATATATAAGCTAATATGTTCGTTATAGTTCTGAAACGAATAGAATGACGTGAACTTAAATTAAAATTTTAGCAAATAATTAGTACAATCATAAACGCTTTCCCCTAGGGAAATCTATTTGTCGAGTAAATCGGCGGAAAGGCATAAGCTGAATAACATGATTCATCATGTAGAGTTATTGAAGCGGTAGACTATTAAACAAGAAAGCTAAATGCTTTAATATTACAAAATATCAAATTGTTGTAGACCTTTGTAATCACGTTTCCATAGAACAAAGAGTAAAAAAGAGGTTGATACCACTCAAGAAGTAAGAGCAAAAAAAAACAAGGATTTTAGTTGTCTTCAAGAGTGTAATGACTCTTATACTTGTCCCTCATATCCGGTTGGAATTCAACAAAGAAGGTACATTGTGAAATATATGCCAAAATGCAATCCTACATTCTATTTCTAGGTAGTCTGTTTAAACCAAGTTTTGGTAACCAAGTGGTGTAGTATGTTAGAGGGTTGTTTGACTTAACCATATATTCTACTTAAAACAAGTACTGTACCCTTTTTTCATACAATTTCAACCCTCATATTCAAAATCAAACTTAATGATTACTTAATCCGGATCACACTTGAAATCAGAGAAAGAGTACAGTGTCTGAGTAAAACAGCTTCAACTTTCTTTTGATAAGTTAAAGTTAAAAGTTATGCAATTTAAAACGAAATCTTAACATAAGGATCTTATTTAATAAAAACAAAAGCGTGTGAAGCAAGTGAGATTTCTCAAATATTTCGCATTTTTTTTTTCTAACTAATTCGCCGTAGCTCAAGCGTAAAGCCAAGAGGGTAACAATTCGCACAATCCGAGTTTGATTACAACCGCCTTCGATAACAAAATTTGCCTCTCGACCTAGACGTTACTAAGTCAACTCTTTCCATTTTTTTAGACCTGAATATTAATTTTTTTAACTATTTAATTCTGCTTTGATTTACTTGTCATAAAATATGCATATTTGGATAATTTGACAATAGCAGAATTTGTTCAGCTGGAAACGAACCTTGCATTCATAGATTTGACTCATCAGTTAACGAAGTGAAAGGTGGTTTCGACAGAAGTTGAAACATCTGAAGTGGTTTTGGCTAAGCCTCACACGCGACGGAACAGGGCATTTACCACCCATAGACGCATAAATCGTTTTATGCCAACTTCAAAACCCAACTAAAAAAATATTAAGTCATAAGTATTCCACGCAGCCTTCATGCTGCGTATTAAAGTAAATATTACTCCGAAAAAGCAGAGCCGTATTGTTTAAAAAGATGCTGAAAGGCAAGACGACATCAATTTCTACCACATTTAAGTAAAAGTGCTTATCATTGATTATATTTGTTAAATAAGCATACTAATTTTACTACTATTACTCCTAGTAATGAGAAAAAATGCTTATGACGACAAGACTGGCGTTAAGGGGTAGAATAACTAATAAAATATACCAATTATGCTAAATGCTTCATTTGCCATAGGGTAAGCTTGTTATTAATCACTATTATGTTATCACTTATATTCATTTCTTGCCATATAAAAAATCTTAGTGTCTTGTATTATCTCTAAAACTTTTTATAATTTTAAAATTATAAGGCCTTCTAAATTACTCTTGTTTAGGGAGCACTTTTAAAAAAGGAAAAAATGTCCCGAACATTAGCAAGTAACTAAAAACTTTAAATTTAAAAATTTGTGTTCACGTCATGTGATTTGGGAGGCCGTCAGAGTAGTTTACAAGGTAAGATAGATAAGTTAAAAAAGATTGCATGTTTAAGAAAATATAAAACATTATATTAGAATGATATTAGAATGTCGTTTAAATGATATTTTGTATCATGAGAATAGTATGTAGACAATTTGTTTACAATTAATTAATCTCTTGGAAAAATTAATTTTGTATATCCTTTTCTGTAAAGATCATTTGTAAAGCTAATTTTTTTTTATGCTGTTTGACATTCGCCTATGGCCTGGTCAACATATGTTCCACACATATGATTTCTGTGCGAGTGAGTGGGGGAGGATGGTATCGGCATGTGAGTTGACGAGGAAGTTCTGAGGGTGGA